>JARQOD010009383.1:0-31628 GCA_033576555.1 Oophaga sylvatica
GATGTTAAGTTTTAAATTTGTTATACAGGTACACCTAACTTTGGCTAAAAGGTTCATAAATGCAACCTTTTAGCCAAAGTTATGTCCCGGGTTGTGTAGTATGCAAAGTATATTCTCTTGTTAAAAAAATTGTGTATTTTTTTAGATTATCCCCTACCCCAGGTTTCCCATACTCCAGTCCTCAAGGCCCACCAAAAAAATATCATGTTTTCAGGATTTACTTTGTATTGCACAGGTGAGGCAATTATCACCTGAGCAATACAAAGGAAATCATGAAAACAATACCTGTTGGTGGGCCTTGAGGACTGGATTTGGGGAACCATGGCCTACAATTTACATTTTTTTTGAGAATGTGAAATACTTAACAATTTCGCCTTTTCTGCTAAAAAAGGGTACATTCTAGCCCAGGTATACCCTACTACAGTCCTCAAGGCCCACCAAAAAAATAACATGTTTTCAGGATTTACTTTGTATTGCACAGGTGAGGCAATTATCACCTGAGCAATACAAAGGAAATACTGAAAACAAGACCTGTTGGTGGGCCTTGATGACTGGATTTGGGGAACCATGGCCTACAATGTACACTTTTTTTGACAAAAGGTGAAATAGTTTTGTTAAACAGCCATGGACACAACAATGGCAAAAAGGTTACAGTAGAAAACACACAAGAAGGTAGACAAGTAAACTATTAAAGGTTTATTGTGGGTAATGAAAATTTGGAAAAGAAACAATACATTTATCACACTCTGTCATCCTGCCAGTCAACACTACCTTCCGGTGACACAAAGTATTGAGCAAACTGGTCCCTCATTCTTGAAACCGCGACTGTACTGCGAGTGGTAATGTTGCTGTAGTCGTACAAAGTTGTTTCTTGATTGTGGTCCTCCAAAGAAATTGGTTCCTTGATTAGGACAAAATTATGGAGGACCACGCACGCTTTCACTACATCATCAACAGTCTCGGTCTTCAAGTTAATTGCAGTCAAAAGGACACGCCATTTTGCTGTCATAATGCCAAAGGCACACTCCACCATCCGTCTGGCTCTTGTGAGGCGGTAGTTAAATATCCGCTTTGTATGTGTCAATGCTCTGCTGGCGTACGGCTTCAATAGGTGTTCCGACAGCTGGAATGCCTCATCACCTACACACACGAATGGCATCGGTGGGCCTGAGGTTTGAGGCAGTGGCCTAGGGGGGGGGGACTGAAAACTGTTTCCATACAGTTTACGTCCCATAGCAGATAGTTTAAAGACTTGGGAGTCATTAGACCGTCCATAAGACCCAATGTCCACCACGATAAACTTGTATTCGGCATCTGCAATAGCCATCAGGACGACAGAGAAATATTTTTTATAGTTGAAAAATTCAGATCCGGTTCCTTTAGTCTTTTGAATGCGGATGTGCTTTCCATCAACGGCCCCCAGGCAATTGGGGAACAGGCAGATACGGAGAAAACTGGTCCGCTATTTGAAGCCATCGCTCTGTTGTTGGCTCTGGAATAAATTCTCCAACCAAACTATCCCACAGAGCACGACAAGTATACTTTATTATCCCGGATAGTGTGGAGATTCCCAGCCGATACTGAAAATGTAGCGATGACAGAGTTTCGCCAGTTGCCAGAAATCTGAAAACAAAATAGAAAATACAAATTAGTCCAGAAACACAGCATTACATACCAGAACTCAGCTAGAACTATTGGAGATACCAAAAATAATAACATCTATGAGAAACACTGTTTTATAACTAAATTTTGGACTACTGATATGGTTTCCTAGTTGCCCTGTGATGTTAAATTAATTATAAAATTGCAAGTGTGCTGAAGAAAAAAAATCCAATACATATAGCTTACCTTATAGTGACCATGAGACGCTCCGCCGGAGATATCGAGAACCGACAGTAGGTGTCCGATTTTTTAATTTGGTCGCCAACACGCTCCAGCAAATCATCAAAGTTTTCTTTGTTCATCCGCAGATAGGCAAAAAACTTCTCTGGATTTTGACGCAGCTCCATGTTCAGTGTAGAATACACACCACGAGTTAATCTCTGTGCCGTGATGGGGTGGATCCACATCCGTCGTCGTCTTCGCAGACGCTGACGCCTAATGCGCTGCTCCTCAAACTTTCGCTCCTTCTCCAGAACGATAAACCTCAATCGATTCATCTCCGCAGTAAAATCAACAAGATTCCTGAAGATATTGCCGATAATGACATCCATGTTCGCCAATCACTTGCTACTTGCTCTTCTCTCCAACCTGCACTTGCTCCTCTACAACCTGTCAAAGATGGGATGTAGAAGCAGTGTATATATAGGATTACAGTAGCCAATCATGTTTGGAACCCCAAAAAAGGGCGTTTTTAAAAACCGGATCAGGCGCATTACGGCGTCAACGGATGCCAAACCGGATACACCGGATGAGACGGATGTGGTTTTTTACCGCATTCGTAAACCGGAGGCGGCGAAAAACCGGATGCGGCGCATCCGGTTTTCAAACTGGATGCCGGATGCGGCGCTGCGGCCAAATGCCGGGGGCGCCGTCAGGCGCACACCGGATGTGTGAAAGAGGCCTTACACCTCCCCCCAGCTCGGCACATGGAGCACATACTGAGCTCAGGAAAAACCAGCAAGCCCTGTGATCCAGGGGATATCTATTACTGCTATCTGTACTCACAAGTATCACTGTTTTATTTGTGGTGTTACATAGGACTTCAGAAACATCTACTACATTACCTGTACTCTGGAGTATCACTGTTATCTGTGGTGTTACTTTGGACTGCAGAGGACATATACTACATTATCTGTCTTCAGTTATCACTGTGTTTTCTGTGGTGTTGCATAGGACTGCAGGAGACATCTACTACATTACCTGTACTCTGGAGTATCACTGTTATCTGTGGTGTTACATAGGACTGCAGAGGACATACAGTCAGGGCCAGAAATATTTGGACAGTGACACAATTTTCGCGAGTTGGGCTCTGCATGCCACCACATTGGAGTTGAAATGAAACCTCTACAACAGAATTCAAGTGCAGATTGTAACGTTTAATTTGAAGGGTTGAACAAAAATATGTGTTAGAAAATGTAGGAATTGTACACATTTCTTTACAAACACTCCACATTTTAGGAGGTCAAAACTAATTGGACAAATAAACATAACCCAAACAAAATATTTTTATTTTCAAAATTTTGTGGGGAATCCTTTGGAGGCAATCACTGCCTTAAGTCTGGAACCCATGGACATCACCAAACGCTGGGTTTCCTCCTTCTTAATGCTTTGCCAGGCCTTTACAGCCGCAGCCTTCAGGTCTTGCTTGTTTGTGGGTCTTTCCCTCTTAAGTCTGGATTTGAGCAAGTGAAATGCATGCTCAATTGGGTTAAGATCTGGTGATTGACTTGGCCATTGAAGAATGTTCCACTTTTTTGCACTCATGAACTCCTGTGTAGCTTTGGCTGTATGCTTGGGGTCATTATCCATCTGTACTATGAAGCGCCGTCCAATCAAGTTTGCAGCATTTGGCTGAATCTGGGCTGAAAGTATATCCCGGTACACTTCAGAATTCATCCGGCTACTCTTGTCTGCTGTTATGTCATCAATAAACACAAGTGACCCAGTGCCATTGAAAGCCATGCATGGCCATGCCATCACGTTGTCTCCACCATGTTTTACAGAGGATGTGGTGTGCCTTGGATCATGTGCCGTTCCCTTTCTTCTCCAAACTTTTGGCTTCCCATCATTCTGGTACAGGTTGATCTTTGTCTCATCTGTCCATAGAATACTTTTCCAGAACTGAGCTGGCTTCTGGAGGTGTTTTTCAGCAAATTTAACTCTGGCCTGTCTATTTTTGGAATTGATGAATGGTTTGCATCTAGATGTGAACCCTTTGTATTTACTTTCATGGAGTCTTCTCTTTACTGTTGACTTAGAGACAGATACACCTACTTCACTGAGAGTCTTCTGGACTTCAGTTGATGTTGTGAACGGGTTCTTCTTCACCAAAGAAAGTATGCGGCGATCATCCACCACTGTTGTCTTCCGTGGGCTCCCAGGTCTTTTTGGATTGATGAGTTCACCAGTGCTTTCTTTCTTTCTCAGGATGTACCAAATTGTAGATTTTGCCACTTCTAATGTTGTAGCAATTTCTTGGATGGTTTTTTTTCTGTTCTTGCAGCTTAAGGATGGCTTGTTTCACCTGCATGGAGAGCTCCTGTGACCACATGTTTCCTTCACAGCAAAACCTTCCAAATGCAAACACCACACCTCAAATCAACTCCGGCCCTTTCATCTGCTTAATTGAGAATGACATAACAAAGGGATTGCCCACACCTGTCCATGAAATAGCCTTGGAGTCATTTGTCCAATTACTTTTGGTCCCTTTAAAAACAGGGTGGCACATGTTAAGGAGCTGAAACTCCTAAACCCTTCATCCAATTTTAATGTGGATACCCTCAAATGAAAGCTGAAAGTCTGAACTTCAACTGCATCTGATTTGTTTTGTTTCAAATTCATTGTGGTAATGTCTAGAACCAAAATTAGATAAATGTTGTCTCTGTCCAAATATTTATGGACCTAACTGTATACTACATTATCTGTCTTCAGTTATCACTGTGTTTTCTGTGGTGTTAAGGGTATGCCACACTAAACAACATCGCTAACGGGATCGCTTAAAAAGTCACTATTTAGCGATCCCGTTAGCGATGTTGTTCTGTGCGGCATCTACCAGCGACGTGGCCCCTGCTGAGATCTCGTCCGTCGTCCTGATCGTTCCGGACCCTATTTTCATCGCTGGCGTCCCGCTGGTAAGTATCTAATCGCTGAGTGTGGCACCTTTTTTAGCGATTTAGCGGTACTTTTGTACCGCTAAAGTCGTTAAGGAGATCGCTAACCGCGATAACGTCCTTAACGATATCGCTAAATTAGGTAGCTACTAGCGATATAGAAACAATCCCGCTAGCGATCTCATTAGTATGCGACGCTAACGAGATCGCTAGCGGGATTGTGTAGTGTGGCAGTACCTTTACATAGGACTGCAGGAGACATCTACTACATTATCTGTACTCAGATAGTTATCACTGTGTTATCTGTGGTGTTACATAGGACTGCAGAAACATCTACTACATTACCTGTACGCAGTTATCACTATTATCTGTGGTGTTACATAGGACTGCAGGGACATCTACTGCATTATCTGTACTCAGTTGTCACTGTGTTATATGTGGTGTTACATAGGACTGCAGGGGACATCTACTACATTATCTGTCCTCGTTATCACTGTGTTATCGTGGTGTTACAGAGGACTGCAGGGGACATCTACTACATTATCTGTCCTCCGTTATCACTGTGTTATCTGTGGTGTTACAGAGGACTGCAGGGGACATCTACTACATTACCTGTACGCAGTTATCACTATTATCTGTGGTGTTACATAGGACTGCAGGTGACATCTACTGCATTATCTGTACTCAGTTATCACTGTGTTATATGTGGTGTTACAGAGGACTGCAGGTGACATTATTATTATACATTTTTATAGCGCCATTTATTCCATGGCGCTTTACATGTGAAGAGGGGCAAATATAGACAAGTACAGTAAACATGTACTTGTCTATATTATCTGTCCTCCGTTATCACTGTGCTATCTGTGGTGTTACATAGGACTGCAGGGAACATCTACTACTAGGGATGAGCTGATCTATCTGGGCGGACTTGTTATCCGCTTGGATAGTGAGGTGCACAGATACTATCCGTCTGGATCGGGATTATTGCAGTATCTGCAGATATATCCATGGCTTCCCATAATGTATGTTTTATGCATTATGAAAAGGCACATTCATTGCACACCCGTCACATTGCTGACTGTGGGTGTGCAGGGGAGACCCGCAAAGTAAAAAGCACTACTCACCGGGTTGTCGATGAGCTGTGCTGGCCGCGTCCTCCTCCTCCTGGTCACATGCCGGAGGACGCCGCCGTCACGGCTCACATGACTTTGATGACGCTGCACTAACGTGACCACGAACGGGAGGACGCGGCTGGCGCGGCTCATGAGAACCCGGACAGTAGAGCTTTTTTTTAGCAGTGACAGAGAGCAGGGATCTGGCTGGGGGTTGTCCTCACCCAGGTATGTCCCCCAGTGGGCAATGAGTCTCTGCCATGGTGGCATAGCAAGGATCAGACCCAGGTATGTCACAGGTGGGCGGGGTGTCCCACATGTCACTGCCGACTTAGGGGGAATGTCACCAGCAGGCGAGGAGTCCTCTCTGTGTTACTGATGAAGGGATGTCCCCGCCCGCATATAGTGTTGTACCATAGATTTCTATGGGATCCGAATCCGATTGGATCCGGTTCCTATACGGAGCAGATAACGGATATCCAGGTATCCGCTTAACACTATCTAATATATTATCTGCACTCAGAGACATATTACTGTATTATCTGTGGTGGTAGATAGCACTGATGACATGTCCGTTCTTTTTCACGGTCCGCATAAATTGCGGACTGATTTTCCTATTGAAATTAATGGGTGAGTTTAAAAAAGTATGTACAAAACACACATGCGAATTGCACAAAGAAAAAGTGCAGGAAGAACTGCAGTAACGTGGACAGGGGTCCAGAGATTCCCCCTTCCATGTTACTGCAGACCTTTCATGGTGTACACGATCATGTGACGCATGTGATCACATGCGTCATCACAGGTCCTGCAGCAGGAAGACTCGGGGAAGACCAGAGGTAGCCGGATCAGGTAAGCTAAGCCTCCCTGTCAGCTCTGGTTCAGATCACCTTCATCGGAATCGGAGCTGCCGATAACCATGATGTGACAATCGGTAAAATTGCCGATGTTCATATGATCAGATCACTCATCCCTACATTTTTTTCCTATCTTTTTATTCACAATGCAAAATATTTGCTTTGCAAATAAAAAAATAAATAATACATTTTCAAAGATTATGCGATTTTCAAAACACCCGTGTGTTTTCACCCTAAAAGTATATTTTTAGTTTATCTAAACTATTCTATTTCTTCTTGTAGTGCGAACAATGGAGTTTTCAAGTAGCCAGAGAAACAACAAACTTCTGAATTACTTGGGGTTTGAATATCTGGCATTTCGCAATGCAGTGGTGACTTGGAGATGTAGGCTGCATCGCTCTATAAAATGCCATTCAATTATCAAAACAAAAGATGGCAACGTAGTTCAAGAACCAACAGAACATTGTCATGACTCCTGCCCTCAAAAAGCAGTAGCAAATGTTGCCAGAAGCAAAATGAGAGAAGACATGAGAGCTGTAAATGCTACTCCTCGCAATGTGATGGGAAAGGTGTTGTCTGGGTTGAGTAATGATGTCTTGGCTCATATGCCAAGACAATCATCTCTTGCGAGAAGCCTTCTCCATCATAGAACAGATGGTAATTTGCCTAACTCCAAAACTATCAAGTTTGATATTCCGGAAAAGTACAGTCAACTGCTCCTTCATGATTCCGGAAAGGACGATAGAAATAGAATTCTGGTTTTAGGCGATAGAGATCTTATGCTGGAACTGAACAAAGATACCCTCTATGGAGATGGCACTTTTCATAAAGTGCCCAAAATGTTTTACCAACTGTACACTTGGCATGCCAAGGTGGGTAACTCATATGCACCATGTTTGTACATTTTACTACAAACAAAGGATATGAGGACGTATAAGAGAATGTTTGAAATAATGAAGTTGTTAATTCCAAATCTGGCACCTCAAAAAGTTTTAGCTGATTTTGAGAAGGCTTGTATAACTGCAGTCAGGGTTGCCTTTCCACATGCTGAGGTCAAAGGTTGTTATTGCCATCTGTGTCAGAGCCTCATTAGAAAAATAAGACAGAATATGAAAGTATTATCGACGCAAAAATGACACTGAAGTCTCTTGCTGCACTGGCCTTTGTGCCAATAGAAGATGTGAGGTGTGTTTTTGATCAGCTTGCTGCCACATTCCCAGATGAAGACTGCTATAATAAAGTTCTCACATACTTTTTTTCTACATATATTGAGGGTGCAGCTGGTAGAGATCCACAATTTCCTCTATGAATATGGAATCATTATGAAGCAGCCCTGGAACAGTCACCAAAAACGACAAACTGCTGTGAGGGATTTCACAATGCACTTAACTCCTTGTTCCACTGCAGTCATCCCAGCTTGTGGTTTCTTTTTGATGGATTGCAGAGGGACCTGGCTTGCCACAAATTAACACTGGCTAATGCACAGGCAGGTCGCCTTGAGATAAAAAAGAGGAAGTATGAGGCACTGTATCAGACAGTTGCCACCTCTGTAGAGGACTACCCCAGGTTCAAGATAAACTTAAGTACTTAAGGAGATTGGCTAATTTGCAGTAAAATGGCTACTTTGCAGGTGTGCAATGATTGTATAATAAAATAGAGTTATTGTTGGTACTATGCATTTTTAAAGGAGTATTATCGCCAAATGGCTCTTCAGCCTGTACTTACCTGCTCCCAGCGCTCCCGGGGTCCTCTCTGCACAGGCTGGAAGACTGCAGTCTCGGTTTTCACGCAGGCTGCAGTTGACCGCCCACAAGTCCCAGGCCTGGCAACCTGACGCCATCCAGGACACAGTCGCTGTACAGCTGTTTCCGCTCTGACTGTCATGGCAGCAGGATGCTGGGGCCTGGGAACTGAGCAGCTGGATGTAGCGCAAGCCCCTCCCCCTCTCACGCCTGCTTGCTTCAACCACCTCTTCACTAGGCCTGCTCTGACCTGTGCCCAGAAACTCCTGTTTCCGGTGCTACCTGGTGCAGGGGAGAGAACAGCATGTTGAGGCAGACATGTGGCCCAGTATCTCTCTGCTGTGACGCATCCTCCTCTCCACCAGGTGGTGCCGCCTGAGGTGTGCGATTCACCTCGGCTCATTATAGGTGCACCCCTCGGATGTAAAAAGCAAGAGTGAAGAATGTGGGCAATCTCCCATGTGGCCAACTTTCCATATGGGATTGGCTAATTTGCAGTAAAATGTCAACTTTGCAGGTGTGCAATGAATGTTTAATTAAATGGAGTTATTGTTATTATACATTTTTAATAAACTGTTATTTTGGCCATGTGTGCAATTTTCTTTTCCTTGTGGGCAATTTTCCTATGGGCAATCATAACTGTGGGCATTTTTCCTATGTGCAATTTTCTGTGTGGGCATTTTTCCTGTGTGCAATTTTCTGTGTGGGCAAATTTCCGTGTGGGCAAATTTCCGTGTGGGCAAACTTCCGTGTGGGCAAATTTCCATGTGGGCAAATTTCCGTGTGGGCAAATTTCCTGTGGGCATTCATGACTGTGGGGTTTTTTCTGTGGGCATTTTTCCTGTGGGCATTTTTCTTTTGGGCATTTTTTTGGTCACCAAAAAAATCCATTGCTGGTGATGTGCTATCATACCTCCAAATAGGCTGCAGCACCCCTGACGCGCGTTTCGCTAGTCGCTTCTTCCAGACGTCCCTTCTGGAAGATAATATTATGCTGCATTTCATAGCAGATATATGTATCGCTTTTTAGCAGCAATACTTTTCTCATATATACTATTTACCTAGCCCCATTTGCATTCCTTTATACCCTTATTAGGTCTGATTTGTACATTCTGTTGCATTTTGTAGTCCCCACTTTTTGCATATGTATGTATACTGTGCATTTTAATACTTATTTTATATGATTATCTAATAAAATTGTATTTTTTATGATTGAAAAAAACCTCTTTTTCCTTTTTTTAAGTATATTTGTGGAGGTATCATATTTGTAGGCATTTTCATTATATATGAATATTCTCCTGGAGTAGAGCATATGTGGACCTATCACGTAACTGCCTGAATACCTCCTTTTCATATTTATCCATTCTGGATTTAAACTGTGTAAACACAGAAAAGTACTACTTTTAAAAAACACCAGAGTTAATAAAACAACTAACTTTTCGATAGTTTTATAAGTTTTATATTTTACTTGGTGACTTTCTATCTTTGGAAACCATTTTCCTTTTTTCTCTTTGTATATTATCTAATTTTGGAGTATACCCTTTTGCTTGTAATAGCATTAGTTGTTTTATTAACTCTGGTGTTTTTTAAAAGTAGTATTTTTTCTGTGTTTACACAGTGTTTATTCCAGAAGTTATGGATTTTAGATCACGTGAGAAATCGTGGCTCTTACAATTGGATAAAGTATTTTGTGAAGGTCCGGACAGTGTCCTTAATTCCAAATCTAGAGATACATTTGAATTAATAAAGAAATTTAAAGATTTATTGCATATGAGAACTCGGATATGGTGGAACAAAGCGTTCTTAGAAAAATATTCAGCCTGTGGTTTGATTCCCAGAGGACTAAGAGTCCAAATATTTCCATCTTTCCCAGTTGAGGAAGAGAATTTTAAAACTAAATGGGAGGAGACAGCATCCCTGTGTTCAAAAGGGTTCTTGGATCTGTTAATTAAATCTAATGAAAATAAGCTCAAGGAATTGGATGTGGATTTAAATTCCATCCAGGAGGAAATCAATAAGATTTCATCTGATAAAATGATGATTAGATTTAAAGAAAAAATTGATGGTGAATCATTTAAATGGGAAAATGATATTGTAACAAGAAAGGCAAAGAAGTACCAACGTGATCTTTCTGATTTAAAAAATAATCAGATCTATAAATGGCGTAGAACGAACTACCACAATATAAAAACGCAATCGCGTGGTCGTTCTGTCTCATTCTCATCAATATCCTCGATTGATGAAAGAAGTACGAATGGGGAAGGTGTCAAGACACCTATTGATCGAAAAGAATCTAATAAGGAGAATTGGTTTAAGAATGGCAGATTTAATAATAAACGGAAGATGACAATGTCCCCCTCAAGAGAGAAAAAAGTGAAAACTAATACACTAGAGGTAATTAATCTCTCTATGCATACTCTATCTGAAGCACAAATTGAAGTGCTGGGTTTGGGTCTGTCTTTTACACCAGTTAACAACTTGGATTATTTTTTAGCCTTAAAAGATCTGCACCTTTTCTCCAGAAAATTGATTTTGAAAAGACTACATTCAAAAGGTGATTTGAAATCTACGGACTTTACTATTAATGAATTGGATGCTATCCGCACATTGGAGGAGTTGGAATCTGAATCATGTCCTGACACTCCAGGTATTTCTCCGCCTTCTATAGCCCCTAAATCCACCACATTTCCCCCCTTAGCAATTTGTTCCCAGATGGATATTTTCACAAAATTGGTTGCAAATGATCTTAAAAATATTGACAATAAGAGGAGAAGAGACAATTTATCATATGATCAACGCCAGGCGTTAGAGCAGATAAAAAAAACTTGATGATATTGTCATAAAGCCTGCTGATAAGGGCGGAAATGTGGTGGTGTGGCCAGTGGATAAATATGAAAAGGAGGTATTCAGGCAGTTACGTGATAGGTCCACATATACTCTACTCCAGGAGAACCCTATAGGTAAATTCCAGAACCAAATTGAGAACCTATTAGACATGGCATATGAGAGGGGGGTCATTTCGAATAAAATTTGAGATGGGCTCCTTATCCAGTGCCCTAAGATGCCCACGTTCTATCTTGTTCCGAAGATCCATAAAGATGCGATTAATCCTCCTGGACGTCCTATTGTCTCTGGCATAGGAGGGCTGTGTGATCCTATATGCAAATATGTTGATGTTAAAAATGCTTATTTTAAGTATATTTTTCAAGGACTTGTTACCAGATGCGATACTTTAAAGAAAACGTCACGTTTCTTATAAAAAAAAATGTAGTGGTTTATTGGACTGTTTACCAAAAAAACATCATTACAGGAAACATAAAATGAGTGAAATAGTTACGTAGATATTGTCCATTTGTCCATAGCAAAACTTGTACACATCTTTCCTTGGTGTCCTGAATGGTAAAATGACATTCTGGCCTTGTCAGCAGCGTCTTAGAGAAACAACACGTGGTTGCAGCTGTTCATTCATCATAGTCCTTGTCCCATCATCATAGTGTCAGAGTAAAGTGTCTGTGGAGAGAGAGAGAGAGAGCAAGAGCCCCCGCCCCCCTTCGTGTAGCCATTATATAAAAGTCCCTTAGATCACGTGGTCTCTGTATATGGAGATGACACTTTACCATACAAAAATAGCATGTGTATGTCAGCGAACGTTAACGTGCTTGGTACAGAATTGAGTGTATAAAGAATAAATCCATAACTAAATATTAATATTTAACAATTCCCCCTTTTGAGGGTGACTGACATTAATTGGAACCCTCAAAGTAGAGAAGTTCATCTTTAGGATAATCAGATCTTCTTTCTTCTTTTCTTCTTCTTTGGCAAAATAATTTAATTTCAATAATAATAATAATATCAGATTATTGTTATATGCACTCAATAACATAATGATGTGAATTCATGTTATGGTAAGCCGTGATCAATATTCATATAAAATATGTGTGTTATACTTTCCTAAACCTAAATTGAAGCATCTCGGGTCCAGTCATCATCATCTGATGTCATCTGGTCTTCATGTTGACGTCTTGTTCTTGATTCTTTTAAAACACAATCTTTATACGATAATTCCTTTGAAATAACATGTAGATATTGTAGAGACCGTGTGTCATGTGTCCATCAAAGTCCATAAATTCAAATGTTGATAAGAAAACAAAGTCCATTGATGAAATGAAGCTTTAATATCTGAGCAGTGTCACCTTTAAGACCTGGACTTACATTGGCTCGCCTTGGATATTTCTGGAATCCTCCATGCCATCCGCACTGGTCTTGGAACAGGTGTGACGTCTTTGGTCAGCAAAGCAAGGGTTAAAATGACTCTTCCTTGCTAAAGATAGCACCATAACCAGTCCTTAGTCCTAATACACAGGACACATGTCAGGGTTGTAGTTTCCTGACAACTTATTGTTCACCAGCTTTCATTGAAGCTTCATAGGTGATAGGAAACCACTGGAACGTGATAAAAGCGTGATAACACAGTTCATATTAGCATCATAGGATCATTGTCCTCTGCCATTGTCTGTCAGTGGTGGATACCGCAGTTGTTGTCAGTGGTGAAATGAATTGTAATTGACACAGTCTATTATTACTCAGACATCATAGAGCCTTTTTACCTTCTGGAACTTCGGCTTTTTCTTCTTGTAACTTTTTAAATTTACTTGAATTTAGAAATATGAAAAGTCTTTATTAACGTAATTCCAATATCTTGCTTGAAGTCTTCATTCCCTATTCTATACCAAATCTGGTAATTTTCCTAACCTATAATATCACAGCGTACCATAGCAATCAGTAATATCCATAGAATTATTATCAGAGTAGTAATATGGAATTCATGTTTGTATGCGAAACAATCATAAATGATAATGCATTATTAACCATATTCTTTATGAGACAGAACATTTTTATGTCATAGGTGTAATTACCTTTTCAACCCATAGGTGTCAGTGTGTTTTTTTATGTAACAAGTGTTTCCATCTTTATTATTAAAACTTTATTAATGGAATATATTTATTAGACCAATAATAGGTAAGAATGTATAGCCATGAACCAAAATGTGAATATGAGTGAATGAATGAAAGAATGAAAGAATTATTGTATTTACTCAGAATTAGAACATTTTCTTCTAATGAACCGATATCTTCACTATATTTAATGAAGCAATATTCTCATACTTGACATTACTTTATTAAATATTGATGTTTCTTGATTGTTTGAGATAAAAATAAAAATTAAGAATCAAAAATAGAGATAAAGGAAGAATAAAAATTAAAAAATGAAAAATAAGAATAAAAACAAAAATAAGAATAAAATTAAAATAAGAATAAAAATAAGGCCTTTATATGTTTATGACAAATGCTGAGTAGTTATGTTTTCAGTAACACATACCCTTAATATTTCCATTATCTGGATGATTTCATATTTGTCATGATCTTGTGTTACCAAAATATTCATATTATGCAACTTTGCATGTAATCCCCTTCTTAGTGTAAAGAAATGACTCTTTATAATACTTAATGTTATTTTCTCTAGTAGTTATACCATTGTACCTTTCTATATTCTTTAAAATGTGTGAAGAAGAGGTATTGATGAAATGTGATGATGTATTCAAAATCTAAAACACATTTCCCCCTTAATACCGGAAAAAAAATATTAGTTTATGAAATAATTGATTTATCAAAACCAAAATGAAAAAAAAAATAATTGTTTTATAAATTATTTATGTAACTTCTGTTTTAGCTTTATACCATATATTTGTCTGAAGATGTGTACCATCTATGTAACCATTAAAAATAAAAAATAACATTGAATATCATAAAATTATCGTTTGGGAAAAAGGAAAAAAAATAATAATCTAAATGTAGATTTTCTTGATAAACCATTTTGATGTGTGATTACACTTATCTACTATTAACTAAAAAAAATAATTACTAAAGGAATATATGTTGAGTAGATAATATTTCATTATGTATCTTAATATTCTAATAATTGAACTGATTTGTATTATTTCTCTTAAAAACAAGTTGTTGTTTTTCTCGCATACCATGAATTGTGAAACCTCTTTCATACATCACACGTACATTTAGGTTCTATTCACTCTTAGCAGCTGCTCATACACACATCTGTCATCTGTCACTCAGACTGTGACACGGATAAGTTCACACCACAAGTTCCTCATACAAAAAGGTAGGAATACATCCTAATTATCAATGCGCATTGTAAACTATTAAATTTAATATTTTAATATTTCTTTGAATATTCCCCAAATACACATAACAAACTTTGTGAACCATTTATAGATAAAAGGACTCATAAGAAAATTTGGTTATGAGCTGTTTCTATATTTGGTGCAAGGTTTGCAACTGAAATTGAACCCTAGAACTTAAGAGGCCTAAAGAAAAATTCTTTGACTTGCAAAGGCCGAGCTCACTGAGGCTACAAGAGCTTTAAGTTGCAACCACTGAAATAGGGGTATATGGTAGCCTTATTATTAGAACAGTTTTAAATGTCACATGTGTGACTGTCATGCAGTAAGAACATATTGCCATGCAAATAAATAACTTCAAAATGTTAGCAACACACAAAAACTAAATTTAGATTCAGTTAGTTACATATTGTTTCCTTTTAAGTGTTAAATATATAAAAACATGCAGTTATTACAAATTCCTGTGTAAATAAAAGAATAAATCCATGTAAGAGAGTTTTTCCCGATTAAATCCTACTTTGAAGTGAAAATTCTAAGGAATAATAAGAGATAAAGTTAATATCATATTCATCCAGAAAGAAAACAATTGCAATGTCTTATACATATATATGTATTGGCTTTAATGTAATTCTAAATATTACTGTAGTATATTTTAATTATATCACTATAGATATAGATATACAGTTATACAATTTCTACTTATACAAATATAGTATATATACTGTATGAATATATATATATATATATATATATATATATATATATATATATACAAAAACTGTGAACTACAGAATTATATTTATAAAATAATTACAAATAACTGAATAATATATTGTATAATACTTTTACACAACATATAATTTCATTTTCAGTCAATTCCTAAACCAAATCTTATTTCTTTGTGAAAGATGTCCTGAAAAGCTCTTTTTATGATTCCTTTTTTTAATGATTGTTTGAGCAGCTCTGATAATGAGCTGTAAACTGAAGACTCAACTATGTCTCTTTGAAGAATCACCTGTTCCTGTCTTTCAATGTCCGCCATTTGTCTCTTTACAGAGAGGTCTGAACTTTGAATTATTAACTCTTTCTGCAAAGCGGACTCTTGGATTTTTTTATAGGGCTTATAGCAAATATGTAATTTCCTCCGTATGTCATAGATTTGATTCCGGGGATGACTCAGTTTAGGAGATTTTGACACTGGCTTTTGAAAAGATCTTACTCTGTCTGTTTGATTTATTTTCCTATCACGATTCTCATGTTTTCTAGCAAAATCAAGGAATTGCGCACATTCAAATAAAGTATCTTTTTGTGACGCAATAACACGAGATACAGAATTTAGGAATCCAAATTTGTCCACAAAATACTTTATCATTGATTGTGTTTTGACATTGGTAATTAGAGTTTTGTACAACCTTTCAAATATGGACATGAATGTAAAAGTACATTCTTTCCGACCAATCCTTAATTTTTGAAGAATCTCAATATCTGGACAATTTTCATTTAATGCACAGAAAATCAGAATTTTCAATCTGTCTTTATCATCTAGATCTCCATGTAAGTTATCACAAGTCAACTTCAATGTTAAGCGTCTGGAAAAGGTTGCAGGAAGCCACAATTTAAATAATTGATTTTTCTCGTCATTACTTAAATCAAGCTTGTCAATAAAGCTTTCGAAGATTTCAGAATTTCTGCATACATGGATTTTGTTATCATATGCAGGAATGATTTTGCATAATTTTAACAAATTTTTCCTAACTTTAATTTGGAGTTGGGCCTGTGAATTGTCTTCTATTTTTGGTGGCCTTTGAACATCCGTCCCTCGTACGTCATCTGCATCAGTTCTGAAGTCTCCTCCCATGTTCCCTCCTACATCAGTTCTCAAGTCTCCTCCCATGTTCCCTCCTACATCAGTTCTCAAGTCTCCTCCTATGTTCCCTCCTACATCAGTTCTCAAGTCTCCTCCCATGTTCCCTCCTACATCAGTTCTCAAGTCTCCTCCCATGTTCCCTCCATCTTTTTTTACGTCATCAGAGACAAGGTCACCTTGAGTAGCCATTACAGACACATGTCCCACATGTTGCTCAATTTCCTCATTACAGTCAATTTCGGGAACATCACTGGTATGATCTGACACTATTTCTACACAGTCATCTTTAGATTTCTCTAATACAAACTTGTGAAATACGTGAACTAACTGTAATATATTTTTCAATTTCTCTCTTTCCCTATTAAAGGACACCAGCTTAGATTCTAGCTTTAGATTTTCCATTTCACATTCTGCATATAAGCTGAGCCATAAAACTTCTAAATTAGACTGATCTACAGACATAAATTTCAGTCTACTTTTCTTAGAAAAAGAAGTAATGACATCCATTTTTCTTACCTTGAAATATCTCAGCTTGTAGCTCCTTTCTTGGACAATGCTCTTGTCATCAGCACGTCTGATTTCTGTAGTCAACTCTTAGTCCTCATTCATAGGTTCTTTTCTTGATCCTGAAATATCGTAGTGTGATTTCTTTGACGACTTGCACATCTGACGTCTTTTGCTTCTATTCCTCCCTTTGCAAGTTTTCAAAAATTCACACTCTAAAAATCAAGTGTGACTGGCTGGCTCTCCAAAATGTTAAAAATGCTTATTTTAAGTATATTTTTCAAGGACTTGTTACCAGATGCGATACTTTAAAGAAAACGTCACGTTTCTTATAAAAAAAAATGTAGTGGTTTATTGGACTGTTTACCAAAAAAACATCATTACAGGAAACATAAAATGAGTGAAATAGTTACGTAGATATTGTCCATTTGTCCATAGCAAAACTTGTACACATCTTTCCTTGGTGTCCTGAATGGTAAAATGACATTCTGGCCTTGTCAGCAGCGTCTTAGAGAAACAACACGTGGTTGCAGCTGTTCATTCATCATAGTCCTTGTCCCATCATCATAGTGTCAGAGTAAAGTGTCTGTGGAGAGAAAGAGAGAGAGAGCAAGAGCCCCCGCCCCCTTCGTGTAGCCATTATATAAAAGTCCCTTAGATCACGTGGTCTCTGTATATGGAGATGACACTTTACCATACAAAAATAGCATGTGTATGTCAGCGAACGTTAACGTGCTTGGTACAGAATTGAGTGTATAAAGAATAAATCCATAACTAAATATTAATATTTAACAGTTGATCATTATTTAAGATCACAAGTTGAAACATTGCCCTCCTATGTCAGGGACACAACGGACGTCCTGAGGAGATTAGATGGAATATATCTGGAACCCAACATGTTGCTGGTGACGGCTGATGTAGAGGCATTATACACATGTATTGACCATGAAAAGGGATTGATGGCATCACAATTCTTTTGGAAGCCAGCAATCTGGATCCAGATGTACGGAGTCTTGTGCTTGAGTTGTTGCGATTTATTCTTACACATAATTGTTTTACGTTTAAAGATCGTTTTTATTTACAGCAACTCGGGACCACCATGGGACGGCGTGTGCGCCGGCCTATGCAAATTTATTTCTGGGCTTTTGGGAGAGAACTATCTTTACTGATGGCGCACACGCCGCCTCCCAGATTATAGGGTGTTCCTATATATTGATAATATTTTGTTTATTTGGCAAGGTACAGTGGAGGAGTTAGATTAATTTATGATTGATTTAAACCGCAACGACTCAAACATCAGACTCACATACAACTATCATCATCAGGAGATTTCTTTTCTGGATCTTAAGATCCAAGTCCAGAAAGATGGCTCCATTTGTACTGACGTATATAGGAAAGAAAAATCAGTCAATGCCCTACTTCACGCGTCATCGGCACATGTCGGGTCCACTATAAAAGCCATACCTACTGGGCACTTCCTCCGTATGCGGAGGATTTGTACCTCTTTAAATTCTTTTGAGGAACAAGCATCGGATCTCAGGGAGAGATTTTTAGAGCGTGGGTACAGTAAGATGAGTATTAAAAAAGGATATGATAGGGCTAAGAGGACAGATAGGAGTTCCCTTCTCTCTTACCGTGGTAAAAAGAAAGATGATGGACAGGCAGTTGTCAGATTTATTTCCACATACAATCATAAGTGGGAGAGTATGAGAGCAGTCATATCCAAACATTGGCCTATACTAATGACTGACCCTATCCTTGCCTACCTGAAAGGCCCATGATGACAGCTAGAAGATCGAGGAATTTGAGGGACATCTTGGTGGATAGTCATTATGTTGCCAGACCTGTTAACCTTTTGAGGGAGGGGGAGCACCCAGAGTGGGTTTCTTCCCATGTGGTAATTGTCTAGCATGCAACAATTGTATTAGAGCTACATCTTTTTGCTCAAGTCATTCTTCTCGTGAATTCCAAATTCGTGAGTACATTACATGTAAGACTACTCATGTGGTGTACTACGCTCGATGTACGTGTTCTTTGATTTAAGTGGGACTCACCACAAGAGAACTTCGCATAAGAACACGTGAACACGTGAGAGATATCATGGCAGCGGCCAATGTTGAGGATGTGAGTGCTCTTAAAACTCTCCCCAAGCATTTTAGGGAAAAACATAGCTGCAATCCAAAGGAATTGAGTGTGATTGGAATTGATAGTGTTCGGCTGGGTATTTGAGGGGGAGACTACAAACGTAGTCTTGCCCAAAAAGAGTGTAAGTGGATTGCAACTCTTGGAACTATGGTGCCTAATGGCCTGAATGAACAAATCAGCTTTGCTTCATTTCTTTGAGATGGATTTGGTTTTATTTTGTTTGTGTGTTTGTGTTTTTTATTAATTCCTGTTTTTAATCTTTTTAATTTAGATTTAATTATGATTTTTGTCCTGATATTTGGTTCTGGTTGCTAATTCTGGTGCCCTTTGATTGATCAACTATATATATCCTGACATATGTGAGAAAGGAATGAAGATATTCACCCATACAAGAAACAAGATTGAATTACACCTTGCATATGATTTAATATATATCACTTGTTATTATAATCAGGTTTTCTTGAATAATTAGTTTCACATGATTGCTGCTGTTTTGTTTGTCAATATTATGTATTTTGTATTTGTCACTTTAATATATGATACAGAATTATTATAGTTATTGTTACGATGACTTTTGCACTTTATTTATGTATATGGATACAATTTATTGTACTACTAATTGCTATGATCACTTATGCACTTTATTTATATTATGGGTATAATCTAGTGCTTCTGAATGAGTTCTCTGATTTTCTATATGCACACTTTAGTATTGGAGCGCTTCTCCTGATCGCTGCTTTGGGAGACTGTGTCCTGGTTAACTAGGTGATCTGGATATTTCGGTCTCCCGGGCGGCCATCGGTGAGTTGCGTCATCTCCATTACTCACATGAGGGAGGTACAAGTTACCATGGCACCGGGGCCGACATCTTGGACCAGTGCACATGTCCATGACGCTCACGGGCAGGAACGTCACTTCCGGCGTCCTTAGTGCGGTGAGCGTCACTCTGGGTTGCTAAGGCTGCGGCTCGGACTGGCGTTCATCGCATTGGAGGCCAGGGAGAGACGTCACCTCCTGCTCTGCGGGCCTCATTTACATGCGCCGACAATTATGTCCTTATGATGATCAGCTGTATTAGGGTTATATATAGGCATCTAACACACAAATCTGTGCACAGCCCCTTGAGGAAGCCCACACAAAACGCGCGTCGGGGCTGCACGATTTGACTGTTTACTGGACTTACTTGGGTGAGACTCTTTTACATTTATTGGGTGTTGCAGTGGTCTGTCTGTTAGGACATTGATACTGTGTGCGGGAATATATATATATGACACTGCATTTTCCCAATACTATGAGAGACATATGTTGAACCTTACATTTTGATGGTTTATATATATCATTTGGAGTCTGATATTCCTAGTCCTATTAGTAGTTACCAGTCATTTCTTATTATGTGTTTGTGACCTTCACAGCATTTGTTAGTATATGCATTTATTCTGATTTTTATAAATGATTATTTATTGAGCATTAATTAATAAATATATACAATTTTTACCTTTTATGGGTTTCCTTGCTCCTTTTTTCTTTTTGTATATTAGATATATCTATCAGTAGATAGATATATCTATAGATAGAAAAAATTTGTGTTAGGCCGGGGTCACACTTGAGAGAAACTCTCACGAGTCTCGATGTTAGGATTCGAGTTCCCGCTGCTGCACAAGGGGAGTCTCGAACCAGCCCCGCTGCGGTCTCCCATTCATCTCCAGCCGCAGTGGAGTCTACTCTGCAGAGACGTCGGTCCAAGCGTCTTGCCCACTCCAGTACTGTGCAGTGACTTGCTGCTGCCTTTCCTGGATCTGCTATTATAGCCAGTGCTGGAGCAGACATCTTTGGGACAAAGTCCTGCGTTTTCGCTTCTGAGCATGCCCAGAGTGAGATCTCTCATTGGAGATCAGGGGTCACATGCTCAGGTACTGCAGCAGCTCCTATTGGTCTGCCAGGAAGGTCCTGTGACTACTGTTGTTCTGGAACAAGCTTCATTGGTCCTTGTTTCTGGCAGGTCCTGTAGCTGTTACTATAAAAGGGTAGCATGGCTGGGCCGCCATGCGCTAATATCAACCATTGTATGCTATGCGCCAGTGTGGTCATGTGTGTGTGTGGTTAGGGACCCGGCTGAAATAAGATACTAGAATACCGACTTAATCGGTGAGAAGTTTGGTGTGCTAGCTGGTCAGGGTCGGCGTCCTAGATCCCCTAGATTACCGCATAACCGGTGAGGAGTTTTGATTGCCGTATTCAGGGTCTGGCGTTCAGACGCCATAGATTGCGGGTGACTCCCGCGAGGACATTAGCACATGATCACGCTTTATGTACGCTTAGGCACTTAACTGTGTACCTGAGAGCCTGACAGGACACAGCACTTTTTCTCAGCGGCCCTGTGACGTAGCAGGGTTCGCTTTCAACGCTAGACAGCGCCCTAGCGTGTTTTCTTTGCGACTCAGTTGTGTTTAGTGAGTTCGCACACATCGCCATATAGCGCTGCGGCTCTCATTCTAGCGGCTCTGTGGAGTAACAGAGTTCGCACTTATTGCCACAGCGCGTTACGGCGTTTATGTTGGCGACTCTGCGGGATAACAGAGTTTGCATCTTACGCCATTTTACTAGCAGCAGGCTCCGCCTGCATGGTGGACCCTGGGCTGCGAACGCACCTCTCCACATCTTATATTTGGTGCGTTCCGCAGACCCTAACATAATATTAGCGCCAGGGTCTGGCTAGTAAAATGGCGGATGAACAGCGTTTACAGCTGTACATCCAGCAGCTGGAGGGTAGGTTGGCGGCTCTTGAGCGTACAACCTCAGCTGTGGATGTTACCGCAGTCGCTGTTCAGGCTGCTAGCGTAGCTGCAGCCAGTTTGTCCTCTGCCACCTCTGTCCCTACATTGTCCCACCTCCCGCTTCCAGACAAGTTTGCTGGTGACAGCAAGCAATGTCGGGGATTCGTGAGTCAGTGCTCCATACACCTCGAGCTTCTGGCTGCACGTTTCCCCACGGATCGGGCACAAGTGGGCTTTGTGATAGCTCTTCTGTCGGGCAGAGCTTTGGAGTGGGCAACGCCGCTGTGGGAGCGCAACGACCGTGTGGTGCGGAGTGCTTCTCGTTTTCTGGAGGCTCTGAAAAAGGTTTTTCTAGGACCTCAGATCACCCACGATACGGCGCTCAAACTGCTGGCAAGTACCCAGGGTTCGGCTTTGGTCAGTCAGTTTGCTGTCCAATTTCGGACTCTGGCCTCGGAATTAGAGTGGCCAGATAAAGTCCTCATTCCCGTGTTCTGGAGAGGACTGGCGGGTCATGTGAAAGACGCCTTGGCTGCCAGAGAGATTCCTGCCACACTGGAGAAGCTTATCGCTATTTCCACCCGCGTCGACCTCCGTTTCCACGAGCGGAGGCTGGAACATGCCCAGTGTAGGCAGAGGGTTCGGTTGGCTCCAACCTTCACCACTCCTCTGGAGTCGCCCGTTCAGGCGCCCGACCTTCAGGAGGTTGCTCCTGCAGGATCTAAATCTCAGGTCACTCGTCCATCCCCGATTTGTTATATTTGCCAGCAGCAGGGACATTTTGCCAACCGATGTCCACAGCAGCTGAATAAACGGTCGCGCCCAGTAACCGTAGGAACAGGGTCACTGGACGCCATGAGTTTTGCCCCTAAAGTGCTCCTCAAGGGGATAATTACCCACGGTTCTACAACCCTACCCGTCAAGCTGTGTGTGGATTCTGGGGCAGAGGGGAATTTTATGTCATCCTCCTTTGCTTCTCGCCACACCATGCCTTTGGTGTTGCTGGCTGAACCAGTATCGGTACGGGTGTTGAACGGAGCAATTCTGCCCTCACAAATCACCCATCAGTCTGTCCCACTCACCTTGTCTATGTCTCCTTCCCATCAGGAGAATATATTATTTTTTATCCTCCCTGAGGGTATAGATGAGGTTTTGTTGGGATTACCCTGGCTCCGCCACCACTCTCCCCATATTGAGTGGTCTTCAGGGAGAATTCTGGGTTGGGGTAATTTATGTAAAGGCAGATGCATTAGGGACAGCGTGCAGGTCAACACCACTGAGATACCCATAGACCTCTCTCCTCTTCCCAAGGTCTATTGGTCTTATGCCGACGTTTTCTCGAAGAAGGCTGCGGAGACTCTTCCGCCTCATCGCCCCTATGACTGTCCTATCGACCTCTTGCCTGGAGCTGAGCCTCCTAGAGGAAGGGTTTATCCCCTCTTTCTTCCTGAGACAGAGGCCATGTCCCAATATATTCAGGAGAACTTGGCAAGGGGATTCATTAGGAAGTCGGTGTCACCAGCAGGAGCGGGGTTCTTCTTTGTGCAGAAGAAGAACGGAGAATTACGTCCGTGCATTGATTATAGGGGTCTCAACGCTATCAACGTGAAAAATAAATATCCTTTGCCGCTAATCTCTGAGCTCTTTGACAGGCTTCGGGGAGCAAGGGTATTTACTAAGTTAGACCTGCGGGGTGCGTATAACCTGATTCGCATCCGTGAGGGGGACGAATGGAAGACGGCATTTAACACCAGGGATGGGCATTATGAATATCTGGTAATGCCCTTTGGGCTCTGTAACGCCCCAGCTGTCTTCCAAGACTTTGTGAATGACATCTTCCGGGATATGTTGACCACCTCGGTGGTAGTCTATCTGGATGACATTCTCATCTTTTCTCCAGATATGGCCTCCCACCGGAGAGATGTCTGCAAGGTCTTCGACCTCTTGCGAGCAAATTCCCTATATGCGAAGTTGGAGAAGTGCATGTTTGAGCAGGAGTCTCTACCTTTCCTGGGCTATATCATCTCCATCCAGGGATTGGCTATGGATCCTACCAAACTACAGGCTGTGATGGATTGGCAAGAAACCCACTCCCTTAAGGCGGTGCAGCGCTTTATGGGGTTCATTAACTACTATCGCCAATTCATTCCCCACTTCTCTACTTTGGTAGCTCCCTTGGTAGCCCTCACCAAGAAGGGAGCTAATCCCAAGTTGTGGTCAGAGGAGGTCACAAAGGCGTTCTCCTCCATCAAGTCGCATTTCGCCAGTGCTCCCATCTTACATCGCCCCGATGTCGATAAACCGTTTATCTTAGAGGTGGATGCCTCTTCTGTTGGTGCTGGAGCAGTCCTCTTTCAAAAGGATGCCCAGGGTCAGAATCATCCCTGCTTCTTCTTTTCCAAGACCTTTACACCAGCAGAGAAGAATTATTCCATCGGGGACAGGGAGTTACTGGCTATGAAGTTGGCCTTCTCCGAGTGGAGACATCTTCTGGAGGGTGCTCGCTTCCCCTTCCAAGTATTCACGGACCACAAGAACTTGGTGTATTTGCAGACAGCCCAGCGGCTAAATTCCCGTCAGGCCAGATGGTCCTTGTTTTTCTCCCGGTTCCATTTCACCCTCCATTTCCTCTCCGGTGAGAAGAACATTCGCGCAGACGCTCTATCCCGCTCCGTGGTGTCCTCTGAGGAGGTGGAGGAGGAGCCTCGGCTTATTGTTCCAACAGAAAGCCTAAGAACGGTGGCTCCGGTTTCGCTTGAGTCTGTGCATCCGGGCAAGACTTTTGTGCCCATCAATTTGCGACCGGAAGTACTCTCTTGGGCACATTCGTCCAGGGTGGGTGGACATTTTGGGACAAAAAGGACTTCTGAGTTGCTGGCGAGAACATACTGGTGGCCGCAAATGGCCCGTGACGTCAGGGAATACGTTCAGGCGTGCGTCTCCTGCGCCAAGAATAAGTCCCCTCGACAACGGCCAGCTGGGTTACTTTTCCCTTTACCGGTGGCAGACAGGCCTTGGGAGATGGTCAGGATGGATTTTGTGGTGGGCTTACCCAAGTCTCGAGGCTGCACCATCATCTGGGTGATAACCGACCACTTCTCCAAAATGGTGCACTTAGTGCCGTTACCACGGTTACCGTCTGCACGGGCCTTGGCAGCATTATTCATTAGGCATATTTTCCGCCTTCACGGTATGCCAGACAAATTGTCAGTGATCGAGGTCCCCAGTTTGCGTCTCGGTTCTGGAGAGAGCTGTGTCGTTTACTCAGCATTGAGTTGAATCTCTCCTCTGCATACCATCCCGAGACGAATGGGTTGGTAGAGAGGGCCAACCAGACCTTGGTCACATACTTGCGACATTTTGTCTCTGCCAGGCAGGATGACTGGGCATCCTTGCTACCGTGGGCTGAGTTTGCTCTAAATAATGCTGTGGCTGACTCCACCGGACAGACCCCATTCCTCCTGAACTACGGTCAGCATCCGCGGGTACCAGTGCCCATGCCCGTGTCTTCCGCCGATTCCAGGGTGGCAGACTGGGCTGTGGAGGCACGGGACATTTGGGACCGCACACAGGATGCTATTCAGGCCTCCAAAGAGAGGATGAGGTCTTCGGCCGATGCCCATCGGCGCCCCGCTCCTACATTTGCTCCGGGTGACCTAGTGTGGCTTTCTGCCCGAAACATCAGGCTACGTGTAGAGTCCACCAAGTTGGCACCTCGCTTTTTGGGCCCCTTTAAAGTTCTTGAGCAGGTGAACCCGGTGGTTTACCGCCTAGCCCTTCCGCCTCGCCTTGGTATCACTGACACCTTTCACGTGTCCCTCCTGAAACCTGTGGCCATTTCCCGGTTTTACGAGTCATCTGCCGGGACGTCGGGTTCATCTACCGACGATCATGAGGTGAACGCCATTGTTGGGTACAAGGTGGTACGAGGCAAAAAAATTTATTTGGTGGATTTATGGGCCTGAGGATAGGTCCTGGGAGCTTGCCGAGCATGTTCACGCTCCGCAGCTCATCGCTGCCTTTGAGCGCAGTGAAGCCCAAAGAAGGGGGGCCCTAGGAGGGGGGGTAATGTTAGGGTTCGAGTTCCCGCTGCTGCACAAGGGGAGTCTCGAACCAGCCCCGCTGCGGTCTCCCATTCATCTCCGGCCACAGTGGAGCCTGCTCTGCAGAGACGTCGGTCCAAGCGTCTTGTCCACTCAGTATTGTGCAGTGACTTGCTGCTGCCTTTCCTGGATCTGCTATTATAGCCAGTGCTGGAGCAGATGTCTTTGGACAAAGTCCTGCGTTTTCCCTTCTGAGCATGCCCAGAGTGAGATCTCTCATTGGAGATCAGGGGTCACATGCTCAGGTACTGCAGCAGCTCCTATTGGTCTGCCAGGAAGGTCCTGTGACTACTGTTGTTCTGGAACAAGCTTCATTGGTCCTTGTTTCTGGCAGGTCCTGTAGCTGTTACTATAAAAGGGTAGCATGGCTGGGCCGCCATGCGCTAATATCAACCATTGTATGCTATGCGCCAGTGTGGTCATGTGTGTGTGTGGTTAGGGACCCGGCTGAAATAAGCCACTAGAATACCGACTTAATCGGTGAGGAGTTTGGTCTGCTAGCTGGTCAGGGTCGGCGTCCTAGATGCCCTAGATTACCGGCATAACCGGTGAGGAGTTTTGATTGCCGTATTCAGGGTCTGGCGTTCAGACGCCATAGATTGCGGGTGACTCCCGAGAGGACATTAGCACATGATCACGCTTTATGTACGCTTAGCACTTAACTGTGTACCTGAGAGCCTGACAGGACACAGCACTTTTTCTCAGCGGCCCTGTGAAGTAACAGGGTTCGCTTTCAACGCTAGACAGCGCCCTAGCGTGTTTTCTTTGCGACTCAGTTGTGTTTAGTGAGTTCGCACACATCGCCATATAGCGCTGCGGCTCTCCTTCTAGTGGCTCTGTGGAGTAACAGAGTTCGCACTTATTGCCACAGCGCGTTACGGCGTTTATGTTGGCGACTCTGCGGGATAACAGAGTTTGCTTCTTACGCCATTTTACTAGCAGCAGGCTCCGCCTGCACGGTGGACCCCGGACTGCGAACGCACCTCTCCACATCTTATATTTGGTGCGTTCCGCAGACCCTAACACTCGCACCTCAATACTCTAACTGCCACCGGCACTCAGACTGGAGTGTTCCGCTGCATAGAAATACATGCAGCCACACACTCCAGTCCCGAGTGCCGGCGGCAGTGCGAGTATTGAGGTGCGAGACTTGTGTGAGTTTCTCATAAAGTGTGACCCCGGCCTTAAACGCAATATCTGTTGAATTTTAAAAAAATGGAAAAAAAAAATTGTGTGGGCTCCCACACAATTTTCAAGTCCAGAGAGGGAAAGCAGCGGCTGGGGCCGACGTTTATAGCCTGGGAAGGGGGTAATACCCATAATTAGAGTTGAGCGAAACAGGTCAGTCAGATTAAAAAATGACCGACTTTCGCCAAAGTCGGGTTTCACCAAACAAAACCCGACCATAGCGTGAGGTCGGCCATGCGGTCGTCGACCCGAGCGCCAAAGTCGGTTTTCCCATAATGGTTGCAGGCGCCTTTTCTCAGCCAATGAGCAAGGACGCACACTGTGGGCAACAAGATGACATGGGCAGCGGCCACCACCATCTTACAGAAGGGCATTGCAGTGATTGGCTTGCTTTGTGTGGCGTCACAGTGGCTATAAAAGCTCTGAGCTTCGAGCGCCATTTTACTTCTGCGATCTTAGCGTAGGGTGAGGTTGCTGCCTCTGTTTCTCAGTAGGGAGAGAGGTAGGCAGGAAAAAAATAAGTGATTCTGTGCTTGTGCTGATAGCGATTAGCTGTACAGTTAGTGTGCAGTGACAGGGGAGGATTTTGTTGTGTGCAGCAGCACTGGTTATTAGGTTGCCTGCCAGTGACAGGGGAGAAATTTCTTGTGTGCAGCAGCAGAGCTGATTATTAGGCTGCCTGCCAGTGACAGGGGAGGAATTTCTTGTGTGCTGCAGCAGAGCTGATTATTAGGCTGCCTGCCAGTGACAGGGGAGGAATTTCTTGTGTGCAGCAGCAGAGCTGATTATTAGGCTGCCGGTTAGCTGTATTGCTGTGTGTACACTGCTGTGCATGTTGGTGTTATGTTTCGGTAGCTGAGGAGTGCAGGCAAAAAAGGCAATACACCAGAGCAGTTGGAATCTATGAGATTGCAGTACCCTGACTAACCACAACAACTAGAGGCAGCCGTGGAGCGTTCCTACGTTGGTCCTAGACGCCTCGTCACAGCCTGAGAAACTAACTACACCTAAAGATAGATATAGGAAAGCTATCTGCCCCGGAGCAGAACCCCAAAGATAATAGAAAGCCCCCAAACATGTAATGGCGGTTAGACAAGAAGAAATACTGACACAGACAGAAAATAGTATGAGCAAACGTTGGGGCCCAAACTAACTAAATAGAAAAGGATAGGAAGGGTACTTACTGCAACCCCAGAAAACCCTGAAAAGCACCAACTCTACTAATTTCAAAAACACCTGAGATCACACGACCTCTACCACCTAAATTAGTTCTCTGGTGTAACAAAATCAAAACAGCAGCCACTGAAAAAACTGGAAAAAGCAAAAGTACAAACATCAGTGGCTGAACTAAACTGAGAGGGCAAAAGCCCCCGGAGGGGACCCTGAAGGCCCCCACAGAAGTGCAGGACAAAATGCAAAAATCAAGCACAAAACAAAAAGAAGAAAATGTCTTATCTGTTAGCAGGAGATGCAGACACGACACAGCAGGCTACAAGGGAAACAGGAATCAAGGATAGAGACCAGAACAATTGATCACCGGCAACCCTGATGGGAAGGTGACTCTCTTATATAAGACCAGTCATAACACCTGATTCCCAATCCTCACAATCTTCACAATCTTCACTGGACAGACCAGTACCGCTTGTAACCACCAGAGGGAGCCTCTGCTCAGAACTCATCTCAAGCCCATTCACAACAGTACCCCCCCTTGAGGAGGGGTCACCGAACCCTCATTTGAGCAACCAGGTCGGTCAGGATGAGTTCTATGGTACACACGGATGAGTCTCCTAGCATGGATGTCCGAAGCAAACACCCAAGAATTGTCTTCCTGACCATAACCTCTCCACTTAACCAAATACTGGAGTTTCCGTCTAGAAAAACGAGAATCTAATATTTTCTCAACCACATACTCCAGATTGCCCTCAACCAAAACAGGGTCAGGAGGCACAGCAGCAGGAACCACTGGCTCAACAAACCTCTTCAACAAGGACTTGTGGAACACGTTACGGATCTTAAATGTCCCTGGAAGAAGCAAACGAAAAGAAACAGGATTAAGAATCTCCATGATCTTATAAGGTCCAATGAACCTAGGCTTAAATTTACGAGATGCTACTCTCATAGCAATATTTTTTGAGGACAACCAGACCAAGTCCCCTACTTTAAACCGAGGACCATCAGTCCTATGCCGGTTAGCAAACCGCTGGCCCTCTCCTGAGAGAGGGACAACCTCTCCACTACCTGGTCCCAAATCTGTTGCATACGCTCCACAACAGAGTCAACACCTGGACAGACAGAAGCCTCCGTCTGTCCTGAAGAAAATCGAGGGTGAAACCCAGAATTACAGAAAAACTGAGACATCAAAGTGGCAGAGCTAGCCCTATTATTAAGAGCAAACTCAGCCAAAGGCAAAAAAGAGACCCAGTCATCCTGATCAGCAGACACAAAGCATCTTAGATAAGTCTCCAATGTCTGGTTTGTTCTCTCAGTTTGACCATTGGTCTGAGGATGAAATGCCGAGGAGAAAGACAATTGAACACCCAGTTTAGAACAAAAAGTCCTCCAAAATCTGGAAACAAACTGGACTCCTCTGTCAGACACTATGTTCTCAGGAATGCCGTGTAAACGAACCACGTGCTGAAGGAACAACGGCACCAATTCAGAGGAGGAAGGCAACTTAGGTAATGGCACAAGATGTATCATCTTGGAAAACCTATCACAAATCACCCAGATGGCGGTCATTCTCTGAGAAACAGGAAGGTCGGAAATGAAATCCATAGAGATATGGGTCCATGGACTCTTGGGCACAGGCAATGGCATCAACAAACCACTAGAGTGAGAGCAAGGCTTGGAGCGAGAGCAAGTCCCGCAGGACTGCACAAATTCCCTGACATCACGAGACAAGGTAGGCCACCAAAAGGACCGACTAACCAAGTCTCTGGTACCAAAAATTCCGGGATGCCCAGCCAACGCGGAACAATGAATCTCAGACATCACACTCTTTTTCCACTGGTCCGGGACAAACAATTTTCCAACAGGGCAGCGCTCCGGCCTATCCTCCTGACACCCCTCCAGAGCAAGTCTCAAATTAGGTGAGATGGCGGAAAGAACTACACCCTCTTTCAAAATAACAGAAGGATCAGATAACTCAGGAGAGTCCGGAAGGAAGCTCCTCGAGAGGGCATCCGCCTTAACATTCTTAGTGCCAGGAAGAAAGGAAACCACAAAATTAAAACGTGTGAAAAACAAGGCCCACCTGGCCTGTCTAGGATTGAGTCGCTTGGCAGATTCCAGATAAACCAGATTCTTATGGTCAGTAAGGACCACCACCTGATGTTTGGCTCCCTCCAGCCAATGTCTCCACTCTTCAAAAGCCCACTTCATGGCCAATAACTCCCAATTACCCACGTCATAATTATGTTCAGTAGGAGAAAATTTTCGAGAGAAAAAGGCACAAGGGTTACTTTTAGAGGTCTCTGGATCTTTTTGGGACAAAACGGCACCTGCCCCAATTTCAGAGGCATCAACCTCCACCTGAAATGGCAGAGAAACATCAGGCTGCCGTAGAACAGGAGCAGAAGTGAATCTCTGCTTAAGTTCCTGAATTGCAGAGACTGCCTCAGGAGGCCAATTCACCACATCAGAACCCTTTTTGGTCAAATCAGTTAATGGTTTAACAATAACCGAGAAATTACCAATAAATTTACTATAAAAATTGGAAAAACCCAAAAATCTTTGAAGAGCCTTTAATGAACCATCCTTTTTGGCCACAAAGAAAAAACCGGCACCTAAGGGTGAAGAGGATGGTCTGATATGACCCTTCTCCAATGACTCCTTGATATAAGACCGCATAGCGTCATGTTCAGGTACAGACAAGTTAAAAAGGCGACCTTTAAGGAATTTACTACCAGGCACTAATTCAATAGCGCAGTCATAGCTCCTATGGGGAGGCAAGGATGCAGATTTACTTTCGCTAAATACATCAGAAAAATCAATCAAAAAGTCAGGAACATCCTGAGCCTGGGAGGAGGCAGAAAAAACAGGAGTGTTGGTATTAACACATTGGCAGCCCCAACTGATTACAGACACAGATTTCCAATCCAAAACAGGATTATGAGACTGCAACCAAGGGAAACCCAGTACGATAATATCATGCAGATTATACAGAACCAAAAATTTGCAGCACTCTTGATGATCAGGTTCAACCCTCATTATCACCTGAGTAGAGAACTGAGGTTTATTCTCAGCCAAAGGGGTAGAATCGATCCCCAGTAGGGGAATAGACTTCTGTAGGGGTATCCATCAGGTTAATAGCTGCTCCAGAATCAACGAAAGCCTGAGCAGAAAATGAGGACAGAGAGCATATCAGAGTGA
>JARQOD010009384.1:0-31627 GCA_033576555.1 Oophaga sylvatica
CATCTTGGAAGGAGGAGTCCGGTGTGGGTGAGCTGAGTTTCTGTTACTCTGTGCCCAGCTTGTTTTTGGTGCAATCCCCGGCCAGCTCCATTTGAGCCTGGCGGGGCTTGCACCAGACCGCTTGGGTTCCTTTATAGATGGCTTCCAGATGTCCGGATCTGATCCTTCCCTGCCGATGTCCGATGTCCGGAGCCTGCCGATCGTTGCCAGATGTCCTGAGCCTGATACTGCGGCCTCATGTCCGGAGCCTGATGTCCGCAGGCCGATGTCCGGAACCTGTCAATCGTTGCCAGATGTCCGGAGTCCGATGCCAGTGTTCTGATGTTCCTGAGATCCAGACCGTGTTCCGGAGTCCGTGTTCCTGATTCCATGTTCCTAATTCCGTGTTCCTGATGTCCGGTCCATGTTCCTGAGATCCAGTCTGTGTTCCGGATGTCCAGTTTCCTGATGTCCGGTTCGTGCTACTGAGATTGAGTCCATGTTCCTGATGTCCAGTCCGTGTTCCTGAATCCATGCTCCTGTGTCCATGTTCCTGAGTTCCAGTTCGTGTTCCAAAGTCATGATCCTGATGTTTATGTATTATGTGTTGTTACTCCAGTAAACTTTATTTCATCTATACCTGAAGTTCTACATGGCTCTTCTTGGTCCACATGCTCAGCTGCCACAGAACCCTGGTCTCTGCCCTTACCTAGTTCGGGTAGGCTGGGTCTCCCTCTGTGGTATGGAGGGTCCACATTGCGTCCCCGGGGGCGCCCGCCCCACGCCGTGGTGGTCAGTCAGCGTGGAGGCGATGATGGGCTGAGTCGCTTCTCGGCGGCTGCAGCCTATCATGACAACCACCTTGCCTGTCTCGGAGTTAAACATTTGGCGGACTCGATGTAAGACAGGTTCTTGTGATCTGTAATGACAGTGATACGATGGGCTGCCCCCTCCAAAAAATGCCTCCATTCTTCAAATGCCAATTTAATGGCCAACAACTTCCGGTTACCCACATCATAATTCCTCTCAGCAGAGGAAAATTTTTTTGAAAAGAAGGCACAGGGTCTTAAGTTAGTTAATGTGGTGGGCCCCTGGGCCAACACAGCCCCCACTCCCACCTCAGAGGCGTCCACCTCTATGATAAATGGTTTAGACAAATCAGGTTGGACCAGTACAGGGACAGTCATGAAACTGATTTTTAATGAAGAAAACGCCGCCACAGCTGGAGCTGTCCAGTTTTTAAGATCAGCCCCCTTTCGAGTGAGATCAGTGAGGGGTTTGACCACTTGAGAAAACCCCTTGATAAATTTTCTATAGTAATTGGCGAAACCAAGAAATTGCTAAAGACCCTTGAGATCTCTGGGTTGCACTCAATCTACAATGGCCTGTACCTTCCTAGGGTCCATACGAAACCCCTCAGCGGACAAAATGACCCCTAGAAAGGACAATTCTTGAGTAAAAAATGAACACTTCTCCAGTTTGGCAAAGAGGGAGTTCTCCCTGAGTCTCTGGAGAACCGCTCGAAGATGACCCATGTGACTTTGTCTATCAGAAGAATATATGAGTATATCATCAAGATAAACTACCACAAAGTGTCCAATAAAGTCCGAAAAAACATGGTTAATGAAATTCTGGAATACCGCTGGTACGTTAGTCAAGCCGAACGGCATGACCAAATTTTCAAACAGACCCTCAGAGGTGAGAAATGCAGTTTTCCACTCATCCCCCTCCAGCATATGGATGAGATTGTATGCTCCCCTGAGGTCCAACTTAGAAAACCACCTGGCCCCGGACAATTGATTGTACAAATCAGGTATTAGTGGGAGAGGATAAGTGTTTCTTATGGTGATCTTACTCAGTTCTTGAAAGTCGAGGCAAGGGCATAAACCACCATCTTTTTTTTTTACAAAAAAGAACCCCGCCGCCACGGGAGAGACAGATGGCCGAATATGACCTTTACGGAGGCTTTCAGAGATATACTCCTTCATAGCAGCTCGCTCAGGGCCGGAGAGATTGTACAGATGGGCTTTGGGCAATTTGGCACCGGGAACAAGATCAATGGCACAATCGAATGGGCGGTGTGGAGGCAGAACCTCAGTCTCCTTTTTGGAGAACACATCCTCAAAGTCCTTCAGGTACTCCGGAATACCCTACAGACTGACGGATGACATAGACACAGTAGCAAGACAATTTTCAGAACAACTAGGTCCCCATTTGACAATATCCTGGGACCCCTAGTCAATAACCGGGTTGCAACCAAGGAAACCCTAACACCAGGCCAGCAGGGAGGTTATCCAAAACAAAGCATGACATGCACTCCTGGTGCAGGGCCCCCACCCTGAGGGTGAATTCTTTAGAAATAAAATGGAGAACATCCTTTGTGAGAGGTGTAGAGTCAATAGCCACAATTTTTAAGGGAGTCTCCAACCTAACTGTCCCTAATCTACAGCGGGCCACCAGTTTAGAGTCAATCAGGTTTAGGGATGACCCACTGTCTACAAAAGCCGAAGTATGGACAAAGCAGTTCTCAACAGGGGTGAACCTAGCCTCTCTGCTGCCTGAGGCGAACTGCAAAACGGTGCCCCCCCCCCTTGTAAAATCAGTACAAATAAATCTGGTTTACTCTGCACGCCAGCATCAGGTTCATTCATTCCCTAATGGTTTACAGCAGGGGGATGGGGGGTGGCGGTCGCATTAGCACCGCTCCCTGTTGTAAACTGTTTTAACCCCTTAAGATGGATTGCAGCGAGGGACTTGACTGTACAGCGGACAGGTATGGTATATTGTTGCTTTTTTATTTTTCCTTTCTTACAGGAGATCGAGGGCTTGGCTTTGAATTAGGCGTTGATTGTAAGTATGGTTTAATTAAGAATAATAAAGTGTGTCTGTTTCATTTATTTCAAATAAAGGATTTTATTCTGGCTGTGTTTTTTTAACCATTTACAAACTTTAGGATTAATAATGGAGAGGTGTCTTATTGACACTTTTCCATTATTAACCGGGCTTAATGTCACCTTACAATCCAAGGTGACATTAACGCCTTATAAACCCCATATGCCACCTCTACATGGCGTGGAAGAGAGAGGCTAAGCCCAGATATGGTGCCTCTTAGTGATGCGCCATTTCTGGGGCACTGTGTGCTGGTATTGTTTGCCAGGGGGTCTAATATCCATGGACCCTCTCTAGGCTATGAATATCAGCCCGCAGCAGTCTGCATAGCCTTTTCCGGCCTCTTAAGCTTTAAAAAACGGCTCTTTTTTTTTTTATAGAAATACTTTTCCACTGCCTGTAAAAGGGTCTTTGCCCTGTAAAGTGAAGCCTAAATTATAACCTGTATAATATTAGTGAAGCAATAAAGAAGTTTTTTTTAGCTTGCTGTTCCTAAATTTGGGAAACTCAGTCAACGGTCCCTGCTCCTGGGTTGTTTTAAACCTGTATCATTTTTTGTAGGGGCGTTTTTTGTACGCTTTTCTGAATTATAATGCTGTGAAGTGTTAGCGCTGATAAGATTATTTTCAAAAAATAAAGGAAATTTAACACTGTGCAACACCACTGCACACACACAGCCTGACAGTATGATAAGAGGGCCCCATAATGCACAGTGTTATCATGAGGCCCTAAAGTGCAAGTGATGAACGAGGTAAAAAAGCATGATGTACATAGGCCCATAGTGCCATGATGAAAATGAGGCCTTATAACGTGATGATCATGAGGGCCCTGTAGTTACAGTATGAACAGGGCCCCCCCCCCCAAAAATGCACATGATGTACATGAGGGCCCATAGTCACAGTGAGTACGGGCCCTATAAGCAATCATGATACATGAGGCCCCATATGCACAGTAGATAAATTAGCCCTATAATGCAGTGATGAAAAATAGGGCCTATTTAAAGAAGTGATGAAACAAGGCCTTAAAATGCAGGAGATTAGGCCCTTAGTGCACATTTTATGAAACTTTTAGGCCCTTAAGCAGGATCATAAGGGCCCTTTGGCAAGTGATGTTCATGAGGCCTATTCAGAGTGATAATACTCTAAGTGCACGTTTAAAATGAGCCCAAAATGCATATGATCTGAGGCCCTTAGTGTACAGTGATGAAAATTTAGGCCCTAATGAGGGGGATAAGAGGCCCCTATGAAGGGATGAAATGAGGTATAGGAAGGATGTAAAGTGTAGGGGTTTTTTATGATATGTTTGATTATAAAATTTTTAAAAAACAACACCTATAAACAATAATTAGACCACATGAAATAAGATAATTTATAAGATTTCCTTAATAGGGTTAAATTAGATTTATAAAGCACAGGGGGAAGGGGACGGGGTTAAGAAAAAGGGGGGTTAATAACCCCCCCCTTAACAAAGGAAAAACCCCCCCAACCCCCCCCATTCCCCAAGAATATCCAAAAAATTTTTGATTACCCAAACCAAAAAAAAGGGGGATAGGGGTTATTTGTAAATAAAATTTAGTTTTAAAGAAATGGGGAAAAAAAGATTGTAACCTTTAAAAGAAGGGCAAAAATGATCATATTAATTAAAAAGGTGAAAAAAAATAAACTCTTAATTAATTAAAAAACAAAATTTTGGGTTTTTCCCCAAATGAAAATTTTGGCAGTGTAAAAAGGCCCAAAGAGGATGATAAGGGGGGTATATGAAAATGAAAAAAATGGGGGTTTTAAAGGGGATAAGGGAATTTAAAGGGTTTTGAAAAATTAAATTTTAAAAATTTTAAAATTTTTTCAAAAATTTCAAAAATTTTAAAAAAGAAAAAAAAAAAAAATTTAGAAAGTGTTTAATAGATTTAACAGATACCTTGAAATGGGTTTTTTGGAGAAAAGTAAAAAGGAGGAGGGGAAAACCCCCCCAAAAACTTTAAACCCCCATTATACGATAATTTCAATCCACCCACCAAAACCCCTTTTATCTTTTAAAAAGTCCTAAGAATTTTAATAAAAAAAGGGGTATGGGGTTGACTTGTAATTTAAAGAAAAAATATAAAAACTAAAAAAGATTAAACCCCCAAAAAAAAAGGGGGAAAAAAAATTTGTTTGGGGATTTTAAATTAAAAGGTAGTTAAAAAAAAAAATTTTTTTTTTTTAAAGTTTTAAAAAATTTGGTTGTAAGATTTATGGAATAAAAAAAAGAGTTTGGGTAAAAAAAAAAATTTTTGGGGGAAATAAAAAGGGGAAAAAAAAATGAAAAAAAAAAAAGAAACCCACTTAAAAAAGTAAAAAGGGGGAATTTTGGGGAAAGAAAAATGCAGACCCCCCTTTCAAAGGGCCCCCCGACCCCGGGGCCGGGTTTCCGGGGGGTTTTTGGGGGCCCCCAAAACGATCTGCGTTAATGCAACGCAGGAACCCCCCTCCCTTTTTACCAAAAACCCCTTTCCCAAATGCCCCAATACTAAGGGGACCGGGATTCAGCGTGGTCAAGATCTTTGACCTTGAAACTCCAAGTTACCATTAAACCCGAGGAGAGGTAGAGGTGTGGGATGCTGGGCCATACCTCTTAAGTAATACTTGTGGAAACATTGGGATTTTAAAAAGTAGGAGGGAGGTCCCGACGAAAGCCACAGGGTTAAATTAGGGAAAATGTCCCGTACGGCCCCATGAACGGGGCCCCTTCCCCCCCCGGGAGGGAAACTTTAAGTTTTAAAATTTTTTGGTAGACAAAAAACCAATCGTTCACATTTAAAATCTGGGCCAGAAAAAATCTCCTCCTTTCACCTACGTTTTAAAAATTTTTCCCCCTAGCACTCAGTTTTTTCAAAACACCTCTCCCACTGAAAACAAAGGACGACGAAAAGTCCTCCCAGGAACCCCAGAAGGCCCCCCCCATTGAATGTACAAAATGGGATGAAAACCAATGCCCAAAAAAAAAGGGGGGTTCCGTGGGCTCGCTCCCCTGTTGTTAAAGCGAACTCTGCGAGGCAAAAAAGAAGACCATCCCCTGGTTTCCCGAGACAAAACACCGAAGATAAGTCTCTAGGCTTTGATTCAGACGCTCTGTCTGACCTTTGGGTCTGCGGATGAAAAGCCGAGGAAAATGACAATTGCATCCCCCGACGTAAACAAAATGCCCTCCAAAACTTGGACCACAAACTGAGACCCCCTATCTGACACCACATCAAAAGGGCAACCCATGAAGTCTCACAATCCCCCCAAATTTGAAACCTGCGCCAGAGTTTTAGCATTAGGGAGGGCAGAAGAGCAATGAAATGTGCCATCTTACTGAACCTGTCAACAACACCAGTATGACAGTCTTCCCTGACGACTGAGGAAGGTCCGTGATGAAGTCCATAGACAAATTTAGTCCATGGACGCTCCGGAAGTTTCAAGGGTAAGAGGGTCCCAGACGGACGGGTATGAGGGTCTTAGAGCGAGCACAAACCCCACAGGACGCGACAAAAGTTAAAACATCTTATTAACGTTAGGCCACCAAAACCGGCGAGAAAGGAGATCTAAAGTAGCCTTACTCCCTGGATGTCCTGCTAAAGCAGAATTATGATGTGCCCAATAACCCTTTTGTCTCAACTGATTTGGGACAAACAGTCTCCCTGGAGGTCCTGCAGGGGCGTCCCCCTGAGCCTCTAAACACCTCCCCCCTCAAGCTCAAAACATACAGCCGACACTACCACCCCCTCCTGAAGGATAGGAATCGGGTCATCCTTTTTTCCCGGCCCCTGGGAAACTGCGAGAAAAGGGCATCCGCCTTAACATTCTTAGATCCAGGGCGATAAGTGACAACAAAATTAAACCTGTAAAAAACAACGACCATCGAGCTTGTCTGGAATTCAGACGCTTAGCAGATCCAAATACAGCAGGTTCTTGTGATCAGTAATGACGGTGACCCGGGGACTGCCCCCTCCAAAAAGTGACGCCATTCTTCAAAAGCCAACTTAATGGCCAAAAGTTCCCTTTTGCCGATATAAATAATTCCTTCGGCGGACGACAATTTTTAGAAAAGAAAGCGCACGGATGCCATTTACCAGGGACGGACCCTGGGACAATATTGCACCCACCCCTACGTCAGAACGCGTCCACCTCCACAACGAACGGCTGTGATGCATCTGGTTGGATGAAACGGGTGCCGAAGCAAAACATTTTTTCAAAGAGGAAAAGCTTGGCAAGCTTTGTCCGACCATTTAAAAAAATCCGTCCCTTTTCTTGTCATTCGTGAAGGTTTGACACAGGAGAAATTACAAATAAATTTCCGGTAGTATTAGCAAACCCCCAGAAAACGCTGCAGAGCCTTAAGATCCCTCTGGTTGATCCAATTCAACACTGCTCCCACCCTTTCAGGTCCATACGGAAACCGGAGGCGACACCAAGAAACCCAAAAAACTAAGTTTCCTGTACGGCGAATACACACTTTTCCATTTGGCGTATAGTTTTTATTGTCTCGCAAACTGCAACACCTGTCTCACATCTCCTGTGAGACACAAGATCTGGTGAGTAAATTAAAAGTCATCCAAATATACACCACAAACAGCCCCACCAAGACGAAAAATGTCATTAACAAAATGTTGGAATACTGCTGGTGCATAGTCGACCAAAAGGCATGACAAGGTTCTCATAATGTCCCCCGGCGTGTTAAACGCCATTTTCCACTCACCCCCTCTTTTATCCTAATCAATTATATCCCCCCCTGAGATCCAATTTAAGAACCATTTGGCGCCAACAATTTATTGAAGAGATCAGGAATCAAGGGAGTGGAACGGTCTCGAACAGTAATCCGATTAAGTCGCGGAAATCCCAGCAAGGGCGAGGCCTCCACTTTTTTTTTTCACAAAGAGAACCCCCGGCCACGGGGAAGAAAGAAGGTCTAATATGCCCTTTGGCCAGACTTTCCGAAATAAAATCTTTCATAGCCTGCCTCTCAGACCAAAAGGTTAAAACCAGCTTTAGGTAACTTAGCATCAGGAAGTAAATTAATAGAGCAGTCATACACGCGATGAGGAGGCAACTCCTGACCCCCCCCTCAGAGAACACATCCCCCAAAACCTCCAAAAAAGGAGGCAAAGACTAAGGCACACCCCCACTGATGACGTGTTCAGCAGTTACTTTTGCAAAACCACCCCATTGGTTATAACTCGGACGCCAATTAAACACAGGGTTATGTTTAACCAACCAAGAAGTCCCCAAAACCCAAAAGAGATGTAGGACCCTCCAACACATAACAAGATAAATATTCCCTATGATTGCCCCTACCCGAAGGTCAATGTTATGAACCCTGAACAAAGCAACCTGGCCGAGAGGCCTGCGCAAGGAGAATATAGGATCGGTTTTGACCATACACCAATGCATACCTTTGCCTGAGCAAACTAGCGTCAACCAATTAGCCCCGACCCATATCAAGAAGAACAAAAACCCCACTCTCGTACCAACCACCACCTCCACTGGTACAAGGAACTGAGAAGAACTAGCGACGAAAAATACCCCAGGTTGTCGTCCACCAAACAACCGGGATTAACAGTTTTTCCCGGGGACTTTTTGCTCAACAAGCACGGGAGGACACCCTCAAAAAAAATGCCCTTTTTCCCGCAGAAAAACCCTTCAGTCCTGCGGGTACCGCCAACCCCTCCTACGAAAAAATGTCCCTCCCAACTGCATAGGCTCCTCCAACAGACAAGGGGACCAACAATAAGGGACTTTAGTAGTAGGGGGATAACAACAGGGGGCGGGTTACCTCGCCCTCCCCCCGGAGCCGTCATCATACGGATAGCAGGGCCATAGCGGCCTCCAGTGTGGGAGAATCAAACTGAGCCAAAACGTCCTTTAATTTGTCAGAAAGCCCATGACAAAACTGGCTTCTAAGAGCGGGTCATTCCACTGAGTATCTGTGTCCCCCTCTACGGAACTCAGAAGCAAATTCCTCCCGCCGGACATCCCCTGCTGTATCTTACTAATTTGTCTCACAAGAGAGACCCGATCTGGGTCACATAACCAAACCCGGGCAGTAAAAAATGATCTACTGACTGAGACCGGGGATCCGGAGGAAGGAGAAGGCCCAGGATTGAGGGCCCTGTAGGAGCAGAAACAAATTTCCCCCTCTCTGCTCTTCACTCCCTGATGATCGAGGCCAAGCCGAAAATACATTTACATGCTTCCCCCGAAGGTAAAAAATTTGTCCCCGCCCACCAGTGAACCGTCCGGGAGAGCTACTTTAGGTTCAAACGGTTTGCTCCGAGGGAGACAAAACTTTGGACTTAATGTCCGTCAGCCCATGGATAATCCCTGCAACTGCAAGCCAGCTGGGTACTGGATCCATGGCACCTGGGAATAATTTTATGGGCCAGTGAAAATGTCACGCGGTCTTATGATATCGACGTGTCTAAACTATTCTTAAAAGAACAACCTCAAATACAACATATAGATTAGCAACATCACATGTAAATTAGAATAGATTTACCTGACACGTTTATCCTTGAACTCAGGGTTAATCTTGGGACTTGATACCTGTCACAGGAAAGAGGAGGACCGGGGGTCAACCTGACCCAAACGGGTCCAACTAATCCCTCACCTTGGAGGTACTGTTTGGGTTCAGAGGTCCAAGTCTCCAGCCTAACCCTGTCTCCCATCATCCCTGAACCCTTATCAGTCCAAGAAGATTCTGTTTAAACCACCAAAGGGATAGGGCTGATCCTGCAAATACACAATTAGACTAAAAGACAGACGGAGAAAACACAGACTTGCAAAACCACTCAAACACAGAAGGAACATAAATGTCTGGGATATTAAACTCTAAGCAAGGTGAGCTTAAAACAACAAGGAGCTTTTTAATTAAGTCAAAACAGATACAATCCTTCTGGCTGCATGAAGAATTTCCCCGGCAACTCCCAACACAGACAAACCAGATTTAAAGGAAACCAATCAACAAATAATTAATTGCAGCCGGGAAAACTGAAACCCACCCCCAGAACGAGCACAGACGAATTAACCCCAAAACTGCCCAAACACAAAGAAACAGCAACTCAGCTGTGAAAGTCAAATGTGAAAAACCGGGGAATCTTCGTGGCGATGCACACATGACAGTACCCCCCCCTTCTACGAGGCCTCCGGACCCTCGGGGCCAGGTTTGCCCGGTGGTTCTGTGGAAGGTCCGCACCAACGATCTGCGTTAATGTCAGACGCAGGAACCCACGTCCCCTCCTCTGGACCAACCCTTCCAATGCACCAAGTTACGAAGGGACCGGGGTTCAGACGTGAGTCAATGATCTTTGACACTTGAAACCCAAGTTACCCATTGACCACCACTGGAGGAGGAGTAGAGGTGAGGGTATTACTGGGCCACGTACCTTTAATTAATGACTTGTGGAACACATTGTGGATTTTAAACGAGGAGGGAGGTCCAGCGAAATCCCCCCAATTAATTATGGAACTGATCCTGTACGCCCCCCATGAATCTGGGACCCCCGCTTCCAGGAGGGAACTTTAAGTTTTAATTCCTGGTAGACAACCATACAGATCGTAAACATTAAGATCTGACCAAAACCCCTCCTATCACCATACTTTTAACTTCCCCAAGCAAATCAGATTATTCAATACACCTCCCACACTGAACAATTTACGACGAAAACGCTCCCCCCCAGGACCCCAGAAGGCCCCCCCCATTGAATGTACAAAACGGGGGGAAAACCAATGCCCCAAAAAACGGGACTTACCATGGACTCGCCCGCCGTTGTTAAAGCAACTCCTCCAGAGGCAAGAAAGAAGACCAGTCCCCCTGGTTCTCTAGACAAAACACCGAAGAAATCTCTAGGCTTTGATTCAGACGCTCTGTCGACCATTGGTCTGCGGATAAAAAGCCGAAAAAAGCCAATTGCATCCCCCCCACTAAACAAAAATTTCCCCAAAACTTGGACACAAACTGAGACCCCCTATCTGCACCACATCAGAAGGCAACCCATGAAGTCCACAATCTCCCCAATAACACCTGCGCCAGAGTTTTTAGCATTAGGGAGGGCAGGAAGAGCAAGAAAGGCCACTTACTGAACCTTCAACAACCCCCCTAGACATCTTTCCCGACGACGAGGAAGGCCGTGATAAGCCATAACAAATGGTTCCCCTGGACGCTCCGGAAGTTTCAAGGGGAAGAGGTCCCAGACGGACGGGTAAGAGGGGTCTTGAGCGAGCACAAACCCCACAGGACCGACAAAAGTTAAAACATCTTTATTAACGTAGGCCCCAAAACCGCGAGAAAGGAGACTAAAGTAGCCTTACCCCCTGGATGCCGCTAAACAGAATTATGAGTGCCTCAAAAACCCTTTTTGGTCAACTGTTTGGGACAAACACCCTCCCGGAGGTCCTGCAGGGGCGTCCCCCTAGCCTCAACACCTCCTCCTCAAGCTCAGAACATCAGCCGACACACCACCCCCCCTGAAGGATAGGAATCGGTCACCATTTTCCCGCCCCTGGGAAACTGCAGACAAGCATCCGCCTTAACATTCTTAATCCAGGGCGATAAGTGACAACAAAATTAAACCTGGTAAAAAAACAACGACCATCGACTTGTCGGAATTCAGACGCTTAGCAGATTCCAATACAGCATTCTTGGATCAAATGACGGTGACCGGTGGACTGCCCCCTCCAAAAAGTGACCCATTCTTCAAAAGCCAACTTAATGGCCAAAAGTTCCTATTGCCGATAATCAAATTCCTTTCGGCGGACGCAATTTTTTAAGAAAAGAAAAGCGCACGGATGCCATTTACCAGGGGAACGGACCCGGAAAATATTGCACCCACCCCCAACTCAACGCGCCACCTCCACAACGAACGGCTGTTATGCACGGTGGAGAGAACGGGTGCCGAATAGGGTTGAGCATTCCGATACGCAAATTGGGGACGGCCGATATGGCTTATGGGAATTCCATTCCGAGTGCCGATATTTTCGTCTATGGGATACCGGAATCGGGATTGTCACTGTCACTGTCAGTGTCCGTCGGTCGGGTCTTCAGGATTTCGCCACTTACCTGGCAGAAGATCTCCGGCGGTCACGCCTGGCCCGCTTCAGGGGCCGCCATCTTTTTTTCCCCCGGCGGCACATGCGTTTCTCGCGAAACGCAGGACTGCGGGGAACCCCGGCCGTAAAGCAGTCAGTCCATGACGTCACCCCCGGGGGAAGCAGGTAATCGCGTGCTGCGTCGAGATGACAGGCTCTGCCTGTCATTGCGATTGTACAGATTTTGGATCGTCGTGGGACGTCGTTACTAGGACTGCGTCGACAGGGGTAACTGTTGGTTTGTTTTTTTTCTTTTTTACAGGAATCGATGGCGTCGCAGGAATGAGAAGTAATAAAAGAAAGAAAACTTGTTGTCCCTTTTATTTCATTAAAAGGGACTTTTTTCTTGCTTTGTCTTTTTTTTATACATTTAATAACTTGGGATAATAATGGATCGGTGTCTTATTGACACCTCCCATTATTAACCGGGCTTATTGTCCCGGCAATCAAGGTGACAATAACCCCTTATTAACCCCCGCTTGCCACCGCTACAGGGCAAGGGGAAAGCCGGGTAAAGTGCCACAATTGGCCCCTTTTTTGATGCGCCAAATGTGGGGCTGCGTAGCCTGGTATTATCAGGCTGTTGAGGGCCAAAATCCATGGGCCTTGACATCTTTTTATACCAGGCCGCAGCAGTCGCATTTTACTTGGCGGTTAAAAAAAAATAGGGGGGGTCCCCACGCCGTTTTTTTTTCGAGGGGACCCCATTTTTTTGTTAACCGCCAAGCTAAGCAGACGCTGTGGCCCGGTATTATCAGGCGGCAAGGTCCAGGATATTGGACCTTACCCGCCTGAAAAACCAGGCCCCAGCGGTCTCTTCATCGGTGGTTAACAAAAATAGGGGGGGACCCCACCCAAATTTTTCGAGGGATCCCCATTTTTGTTAACAGCCAAAAATTTTCAGACTGCTTGGCCTAGATTATCAGGCTGGCAAGGCCATGGATCTTGGCTCCTTAACAGCCTAAAATCCAGGCCTCACGGTCGCTTCATCTGGCTGGTTAACAAAAAAAGGGGGGACCCCAGCCAAATTTTTTTTTGAGGGGATCCCCCCATTTTGTTAACAGCCAAGATAAGCAGACGCTGTGGCCTAGTATACAGGCTGGCAAGGCAGGATCTTGGCTCCTTAACACCTGAAAATCCAGCCCAGCGGTCTGCTTCATTGGCTGGTTAACAAAAATAGGGGGACCCCACGCCAATTTTTTTCGAGGGGATCCCCTATTTTTGTTAACAGCCAAGAATGCAGACTGCTGTGGCCTAGTATTACAGGCGGCAAGGTCCATGGATCTTGGCTCCTTAACAGCCGAAAATCCAGGCCTCACGGTCTGCTTCATCGGCTGGTTAACAAAAATAGGGGGACCCCAGCCATTTTTTTTTTTCGAAGGGAACCCCTATTTTTGTAATCAGTTCCCTCTGAGTCACTGATTTGTCCCTGGCTGACCTGAAGGAAAGTGGAAAGCAATCAATTAAGCTTCCACTTAAGGGCCCGTCCTCCATAGCGATATCGCTACGAGATCCTGCTGAGTCACTATTTTGTGACGCAGCAGCGAGCTCACCAGCGATATCGCTGTGTGTGACATTCAGCGACGATCAGCCCCCCCCCCGGTACGCTGAACGTCGCTGAAATGCAGGAACCTTTTTTTGATCGCTGTTTTCCCGCTGACAGGCACACATCGCGCGTGTGACAGGCGGGAGACCCAGCGCCGCGGAACCAAGGTACACAGGCGGTTTTCCAGGCGCGGGGCTGTGCCTAGAAACCCCTGGTACCTTGGTACCAGCGCCCGATGCAGGGAGCTGGTATCCAAGGTACCAGCGGTTTCCAAGCGCTGCCGGTGCCTGGAAACCCGCTGTGTACCTTGGTTACCAGCGGATCGCGGTCTCCCCCTGTCACACGCAGCGATGCGGCCTGTCGGGGAAACCAGGATCAAAAAAAGGTCCTGACATTTCTGCGACGATCACGATACCCGGGGGGGGCTGATCGCGCGAATTTCACACACAAGAATCGCGGTGAGCCGCTGCTGCGCACAAAACTAGTGACTCAGCACGATCTCGGTAGCGAAAAACGCTATGTGAGACGGCCCAAGCAGTTACCCCCAGTGTCCTGTCCCAGATCGCTCCCCGAGTGCCTGTTTGGCGCTCAGCAGCGTCATGTAGCAAACCAGCGATCCTGACAAGTGCATATCGTTTCGGGATCGCTGGGTTAGAGTTGAGCGATACTTTCCCGAAAACCCAAAGTATGGGAAAACGGAAGGTTCGCCGTATACAAAAATATCGGCGATACCCAATACCGATACCGGAAGTCCCATGTAAGCAGGGAACAAAATATCGAAATTAAAAAAAAAAACCCATCTTCCTTGTTGGTTAATTGTACATAAGGGAAAAACAAGAAAGAGTAATGTAGAATGATTGGGGAAGGTTGGGGAACATTAAAGGCAAGTTGTTTAACCCAACAAATGGAATAGCATAAATATTTTTTTTTTTAAAGATTTCGGATTGAGAAGAAATTGACAATTTTTAACGTTTTTATATTTTGGCAATATTATATTACCAACTCCATGCCTTCATCTTCACCTTTTTAACTTTTCACCCACTTTCTCCTTCATAACTTCGCAGCATCACTTTTTCATAAAAATTATTCTTCATCTTCACCTTCTTTATCTTCTTTTTTAAACTTCTTGCTATTCATCTTGTTAACATTACTCATATTCTTCTTATTAAACTATTATTCAAAATCATATTCTGCTTCATCTTCTTCATCATATTCTTATTTTGACAGAGAACCTGTACTTGTAATCTGTCAAAAATGAATTTTTCATCCTTCCGTTCTTCTGTCACAAAAGTTTTAAAAATTACAACATTTTGTCCGGTTCATTTACCTGCAGCAGCAGGCATTTTCCAGGGGCACCACGAGGAGGAACGGACTCACCCCCAACACTGCTTAGTCTTCTTCGCAGAATTTTAGAGCATAATTTTGCTCTTCATTTTGGTCTTATACTTCATTTCTTCTGCTTTTAATCTTCTGCTTATTGTTCTTGGTCTCTTGTTCCTATCTTGGATTTGTAGCACAATCTTGTACCAGCTGAAATACTGGGACACGTTTACAAGCAGGGGGTACCTGTCTCCAAAGAAATACCAAGGACCGCAGAGTGCTGAACTCGGATACCGAGAGGGGGCACCTAGGCCAAAGGCCTGCGGAGAACCAGTTGACTTACTGAACCCGGACGGGTAGCAGAAGGTACAAGAGCCAATGCAAGTAACGGGGACCACTGACTGTGCGGAACCCGGAGGGGCAGCAGAAGGAAAAGACCCAAGGGCACAACCGAGGACCACTGACGTTACTGAACCCCAGTAACACAGGAGCAAGTGTTGACTGTGCTAACAGCACTTCCGAGCAACAACGGCGGTTTGGAGCCCAGGTCAAGGAGGATGTTTAAATCTGATCAAGTAATTTCCTTGTTACCTGCAATTTTAAATGTCTAACTTCAAACAAGAGAAAGATAACCTTTACTACCATAAGATGATATTTCTTTTAAAATTTAATATCTAGATAAATAAAGAATTTACAAACATAAACACATACTTAACATGTTGAACGCAATGCAAACACAAAAAAATTATTAAGGAATCTGCTATACGGTTGACATAAAAGCATACAAGTACAACCCTGAATCCATTAATGATGGATAAGAACATATGTACACCTTTTATTGTATAACAAGAAGTCTGACTTCAAAAACATCACAGCATTACAAGTTTATCTGTGATATTACTAAAATTTCCATTTGCTGAATAATGCACTAAATATTTTATAAAAAAATTAAAATTTCCATCATGTATACTCATAATAGTTGCAAAATCATTTTTATTAACAAACAAAACCTTTTAAAAAATGCATAGTGCATAGTGAAAATTGCTATTTTGGCTGACTGTGACTGTCCGACTTGAAGCAGACAACAGAAGATAAGGTATATATAGATGGGGACTTGCAAGCCACAGAAAGGGAATTGCGATGTAATACTGACCCAAAAAGTGTGCGCACTACTACAAATTTTTTTTATATAGCTTTATAAACAGGGACATGGATGTATGCTTGGCCTTTGTTTTGACCACAGAACTGCCTTCCTGCTGAGACGCGGGTAGTGAACAGTTGTTCAGTGTTCCTGCAGTCTCTGCGGAATAACCACACTTAGACCTTATAACTTTTCAGACTTTCTTTATCAATCTACCAAGATGAAAAGGCAGGGAGTTAAAGGGACTGGTCGTGGAGTTTCTTCAGGGAGAGGACGTGGGGATTCTGTGCTGCTGCGGCCCCCAGTGACCAGCACCACCAGTTTTCCCCGGAGCTTCCTTTTTGCGCATTTTGTAGGAGCTCTACAGACCCCCCCGCTGCGGGAAGAACAAATTGAAGCCGTTGTTGTTTGGATGTCACCAATGCATCGACTTCAATTGCTTCCCCCCTCCTCTCAGGGCCACAGCACTGTTGGGCAACCATCTGTCCTTCACCGCCCGGCAAATTGCCCAGGCAGTCAGAGATTCTGTACAGGACCAGCGAGTTCTGCTTTTTTGTTCTCGAATCTATTGGCTTGCAAACAGGGCCCCCAGCACAATCGTAATGTGAAGAGGGAGTATGCAGTGATGCCAACACTGGCCTCTGAATCTGAAGAGGCGGGTGAGCAGGCCGATGGTCGCACACCGCAACGCATCTGTGATGATGAACCCAGGTGCCGTTTTTTTGAGGAGGTGCGGCCAACCACCCAACACAGGTGTTGAAGAGGGTAGTGGAGATATGAGGTCCAAGACCCAACATGGCATTAGGAACAGGAAGGGTGGGCAGCCGAGGAATAATATAATATTTATTTTTATAGCGCCATCATATTCCGCAGCGTCTTTACAGTTTTTTAAATATTCAGAACACGTCATAAGTAACAACGTTTTAAAAATACAATAATTTAAGCAAATAAGTCGCCCCTGCCGTGACGCTTTCAATTACAATGAGGGGGGGAGATACAAAGTAGGGGTGTTTTTAAAAGGGGAATTTAAATTTTGATGTTCCACCCTTTTTAAGGGACGAGGGAGGAGATAGGAAGGGCAGAGAACACACACACTTACAAGAATACATAGAATTTTTTTGATTAGTGAAGTGAAAGGGCCCCGCTTAAAAAATTTTTTTGGGGAGCGCCGAAACCATCAAATTGTGGTACCTTTTTCTTGGGGTACAGCTTCCCCGAGGATTGGCGTGAAAGGAGAAGCGGGATCGGGAGGGGAGGTACTATTATAAGGTTTAAAACTTTGCAGACCACATGGGTTAGGCCGATAGATAAAAAGGGGGAGGAGATGTAGGGGGGTGCTGCATGTGGGATTTTTGGGGGGTGGAACCAGTTTTTTGGTTAAAGGGGGGAGGGCCCCAAGAGAAAGGTAGTGATAGAAGGAAGAAGAGGAAAACATGCCCAAAAACAAACAGGGGGGAGTTAGGCTGCAGACTCGTTCCTGTAGCCTCCAGTTTGCACCGTTTGGAGCATTGTTTCCCAAAAAAGTCAAACTGCGCCCCGGGGTTTTGCACGCGGGCCTTTTTTCAACACTTGCACATGTATTTGCTAGTGAAATCAAGCTGTGAAAAAAAAATTAAAAATAGCTAAAAGTGTCACACCTAATCCCAAAAATTTGGAAAAACATGTGCGGACAAAGCAGTAGTTGAGTTACAAGACCACAAGAGATTGGCCAACCTACAGCCACCTACATTCAGGTTGTTTTGAAGCTCCACCCCAGCTCACACACGCGGGTTTTCTTCCCACGGGGTGCCATGGAAGAACCCGGCCACTGTTTTCCGGAAAAAAAAATGTTATCCACACCAGCAGAAATTTTTTCCCGTCTCCTCACACTCCCGGGCCACAAAACAGCCTCGGGGCAGGGGGAGGGTAAAAAGGGCCCCAAACCCCAAACCAGCACGAGCACAGGCTCTGAACTGGCTTTTAAAAAACCCGTCCCTTAAATGCTGTGAAACAGGCGGGGGAGACAGACATTTCCTAACTGAATTCATTGTCAACCCAAAATTGCCAAGCCGTTTTATTTCAGCGGGCAACCCTGGTCTGCAAAAGCATGTTGGGGGGAAAAAATTAAAAACATGCGCTACTAAAACCCTCAGTAGAAGGGGCCCACCTGACCACGATGCGGGCCAGTACCCATTTTATGATCGCAAAAAACCAGTAAGAAAAAGGGGGAATTCTGCCCTAAATAAAAACTAAGCTGAATCCCTACGATAAAACGGGGAACCTGATCCGCGACCACCCCCGCTAAAGTCCAAAACTAGTGTGAACGAAGACCTTTTTGTTGCGAGGGAGAATCCCTACAAGATCTAGGGATGTGGAAAAGGGGGACACCTCCTAACATAAATTGGCATGGATATTTAAACAGAAAAAAAAATACTTTGTGATCCAACAAAGAAAACTCAGATTAACCCCCTAAAAACCCGGCTAGCTTAACAGAATAATACAATGAAGTCAACAAAGCAAAGGGGTGGAGCCAGACTAAAGGGGGAAAAAAGGTCATTGACCAGCAAAATAAAAAAAAACCAAAAAAGGGGTTCTAACCCCTGGCCAGGGACAATCCTTTCCCTCACTGCCCTTGGGGGTAATGTTTGACCGGGGGAATACTTGCGGTGGCCTGTACGTGTTCTGCCAATCCAAGGATTGCAGGAATCAAGTCGTACCCCCTTTTTAATTTTCCCCCCCCCCAGTTCCCAGAATCAGCTGCAGGAGCCGTACGGTCTCCTCCCATGGCCCGTGAACTTTACCGTTGCGACCGATTACCAGCCGTTTCCAAATGTCAACAGGCCCCCCTGAAATTAAAATTTTATGGGGAATCTTACCCCACACGCGGAGCTTGTAATGCCCCAAAACGGAGGCGACTGTGGGTTTTGGAAAGAAATACACAGGTTGGGGGTGTGTGACAATGGCCGAAATCTGGGTCAGCCTGGCCTTGGCAACCCACTCAATACCTTTTTTTCATATTTGGTCAACTTGGGCGGCAATTTTTTTAGGGACTACCGATCTTGATGCACTGCCACAAGGCCGCCTAGAGTGCGCTCACTTGCGAGTTCCGCATGGCGATGTGATTGCAGCCTCAAGCAATTTCACCTTCATGAAAACGCATAATGTAGTACCCACCGGGGAATTCCTCTTTAAAAATGTTGGGGGGGTTGTGTGAGCCCCAACAGTAATGGGGAACACTGATCAGGGCCCCGGTCCAACTCGAATTTGCGCCGTTCACAATTTACCACTATGAGTGGGCCTCTATAATAAGAATAAAAATTATTTATTTATATAGCCCATAAATCCGCAGGTTTTTCAGTTTAACATTTTTTAAAAAACAAGTCATAATAAAACTTTTAAAAATACAAAAAAATTTAAAAAAAATCAGCGCCCCTGCGGTAAAGCTTACAATCACAATGGGGTGGGGGGGATACAAATACGGTGTTTATATCAAGGGGTTTTTTTTACAAGAGGTCCAGCCATTTTAAGGGGAATGAGGGAGGCATGGAGTAGTGAATGGGGTAACACCAGTTTTCACATAAAAGATTTGATTTAAAAAGGGTGGGGCCCGGAAAAATGTGTTTGAGGGGGGGCCTGAAACCTCCAATTGGGAAGTCCTAATTTCTTGGGTAGAGCATTCCAAAGGTTTTGGCCCCCGCGCGGGTGAAGTCTTGGATTGGGAGTGGGGGGTTTGGTTAGTGCAGGGTTTTCGAAGGGGGTTTGCGGGCAGCAGTCGGTTAGGCCGATAAAAATAAAAAGGGAGGGATGGGGGGGTGCTGCGCTGGGAACTTTGTTGTGAGAACCGAATTTGAATGGATGCTAAATGAATGGGAGCCATGCCAGTGTAATGAGTGGGAAAAAACCCATGAAGGATTCGCCCGTTTTGCGTGCGTTTTATGAGTCAAGGGATGGCGAGGCAGATAAGCCCGTCAGCCTCTGCCCCCATTGCCGCTTTTAAAAAAACTGCAACACTAAGGCATGGGTTTTGAAGAGGTGGAGGGGGAGAGCACAAATCCTCACCTTCTGACAGTCAGCGCAACGTGGTTCCCACAAAGGGCTGGAGGACTTTAATACCCCTGCGTACAACAATTGAACCCCAAAACGCGTCTATATTTTCAAAACCATTACAAACTTTTAATGTATTTACAAAGCACAAATGTACATTTTTTTTTTATCCTTTTTAAAGCTATTGTGTTTCCATAAAAGTTACAGAATTATGATACAAAGTTTTAAATTTTGAGTTTTAAATTTTGTAAATTTTATGTTTTTGAAGGACTTTGTGAGGAGGATGAGGAGGAGTCAATGGAGGAGGAAGACATCGCCCAGAGGGGGGTAAAATGCCTAGTCAGTAGTAGCCAAGGGGGGGTGATCACAGCAGGCGGAGATCCCCCTCTTGCGGGGGAAACTTTTGGCCATTGGAGTCTGCAGCACAGGTTTTGTTTCAGGGGGCAGTGGCTAGAAACGCCGCCGCATGAACACATTCACACCCGTCTGATTTTGGGTGTACACCCTCCAAACCCTCCTACCGGACAACTTACAAAGCCTATCAACGTTGAACCGGGGGCTTTAAAAGGGGAATACCAAGACACACTGGTGCAATCCATAATGTTCTCCTTTCCGCCGAAGATGGCTGCTACTGATTTACAAAGAGCTCTGTGGGCGAGCAGTGGAGCAGCCTGCAACAAGAGGGAGAACAAGACGCCCCGCACGGGCAAAAAACAGTAGTTCCAAATGTGTCGATTTTTGGGCAGCGCCCCAATTTACACCCCAGACGGCCATCAGCGGAGGAAAATTTCCGAAATGGCAGACTCTGTCTTGCCCTTAGTGAACCCAGATGGCTTTTCCCCCCTTCATTTTTTTGTGTCTCTAAGGGGGAAAATGGCCAGAGTTTAGCCAGTACATTGGGGTGGGGGGTTACTGCTGCCAGTTATATGGGAGGGTCTTATGTCAGGTGGTGTACTAACAGACCGTGATGCGACTATCCACGTAATGTAAAAAGGTTTTCTTTTCTAAAAAGAACTAGGGGGGTCCGCCTAAATTTTTCCGTCCTTTAATAAAATTTTTTCAACGTTTTCCAGTCTCCTTATGTTCATCTTTCCAACCGAGCTAACCTGGGCTACAACACTGCCAGTTGTACTCAGAATTTCGTGTCCACAACCAAAACACAGCTTAGTGATAGTGGGGTTTAGTAACGCCTGCGTTCCCCGCTTTGTCCGGCAAAAATTATGCTACCTAGCTACACATGGAAAAAAACAGACATGTTAAAAGGGGGAGTCTACACATAGATATCAGGCTACCCCTTTTTCTAAAAATGTAAACAAAAGAAACGTCAAATTTTAAAACCTTTTAATGTTAGTGTTGGTAACAAATCTGTAACAAAAATTGTGACTTTTAGGGGGATACCACATTCTAAACAAATGCAACACAAAAGCATACTTGCTATAGGGTACGATGGTGAACCTCTCACCCATAATTTGACCAATCCCAACCCACATGCCTCAAATCGCAATGTTGGAAGTGAAATGGGGTTAAATTTTTAAAAGCTGCGTGCAAGGTTTCCTTCTGTGCTTGGCTTTTAAAAAAAAGCATACAAGTAAATATAAAAAAATTTTTTTTAAGGGGAAGATGTACACCTTAATATTGGCAAACAAGGATGTAGGACTATTCCCTTACATTACTTAATTGTGTCTTTAAAAAATACATATTTAGTTAAAAATTAAAAACCCGTTCAGTACTGTGAAAGGCCCGTTTTTTTATTCTATATTTTTTGCAACCAATGTATTTAACGGAGGAACACGTCACTGTAATAGATTTAAATTTTAAATAATAAAGCGCACCAATTTTAGAAAAATGACAAGGATGGCCAGTGACAGACATCCAATACACCGCGTGGTTAAGAAGTAAATGGACGGATCTCATTTAAAAAAAAAAAAAAAAATACCCACGACTGCAGTGAAACAAAAAAAAAACAACTATTCACAATCTGGAAAGGTATCCTTTTTGTACTTCTTGTTTGGGGAAAAAAATGTATTTTAAGGATGGAAGCGCGTCACACTAAAAGTAATTTTTTTAAATGGAAGGCGAAAATTGGAGATAAATGAAAAGGATGAGCCACTGAGACACGCTCAGCAAGTACAGCAGCTGCTTTAACAAGAACTGGAGCGTGAGTGCCTCAAAAAAGTAAAAAACACAGACTGAAGTTAAACTGAAACACAACGTCCACAATCTGTAAAAAGGGTACTCCCTTTTTGTACTTCTAAAAGTTGCAACCAATGTATTGTATACGGTGGAAGCTCACACTATAGATTAGATTTTTTAAAAAAAAATGTAGCAGAACCAATTGGGATAAAAAAAGGAGGCCCCTGAGACACGCTCAGCAGAGTACAAGCAGCAGTGCTTGAACAATAACTGGCGTGATGGCACTAAAAAAAATAAAAAACACAGACTGAAGTGAACACTGAAACACAACTGTCCACAATCGTAAAGGCACTCCTTTTTGTCTTCTAAAGTTTGAACCAAAGTTTTGTATGGATAAGCGCGCACACTAATAGATAGTTTTTTTTTAAATGGAATGACAGACCAATTGGGAAAAATAAAAAAATGAGCCACTGAGAACCCCCGCAGGTACAAGCAGCAGTGTTTTTTAAAAAGTAACTGGAGCGTGATCCCCAAAAAAAATAAAAAACACAGACTGAAGTAACACTAAAACAACTTCCAAAATCTTTTAAAACTACCCCTTTTTTGTATTCTAAGTGTTTAAAAAATGTTTTATAGGGTTGGGAAACGCTCCCTAAAAGTTTTGATTTTTTTCCACAAAATGGAGCGCACCAATTAGAAAAAATGTGAAGGGTGAGGCAGTGACACACGCCACAGACTACAACCACAGGGTTGAAGAAAAACGGAGCGTGATCTGACTCAAAAAATAAAACCCCTCACAACGCAGGAACATGAAACCAATTTTTCACATTGTAAAAGCTCCTTTCGACTTCATATTTTTGAACCCCAATGTAGTATGGGGAGGAAGCACGCACCAATAGATTTGTTTTTTCTAATAAAGGAGCTGCACCAAATTCCAAATAAAAAAAAAAAAAAAAAGCAGGACACGTGCAATGCCTACAAACGGGGGTGGATGCAGAGCAAACTGCAGCGTCCCTGCACGCACACACACACCTTGCACAGGCTGTTAAAACAACACTGGCAAAAAAAAGCTTTACCAGCTTGGAAAACCTGCCAAAAGCCAGTAGTACCAAAATCGCAATATCTAACTTCCCTCGAGTCAGCACGCACGTTCTGTCCCTAACTGGTTCCAGCAAGGACGCTAAAAGGCTGGGGGCCCCTTTAAAATTTATTCTGACATCTTTTCAGCACCAATCCGCCGCCATTAGTTAAATGACCCCATCATTAGGGGGTGGCCCACATTTTGGGGGGTTCCTCATGGCTGACTAAAATCACATTGCCTCTCAAAAATTGGGGAATTCCATTCCGGAAAAAAGATATGAAAAATGGAAAAAGAACGGAATTCGTAAGCGAAATGGGGCCGAACCCGATACTGCGGTATGAATGCTCAAAAACTTGGGGTATGTTATGTGACACCCCCCCTTTTCTCTCCGCAGCAGGGGGAACCATTCAATTTGGGGTTTTTCTGTGAGGCTGAGCATAGCTGGGTCCCGCATAAAAATAACCTTTTGAAGGATTCCACCGTGGGACCTGACTGTGCGGGGAAGGAAAAAAAATTTTCTTTTTTTTTTATTTTTATTACAGGAAATTTTTTTGCAGAAAAAAAAAAAGATGGTCAAAAACTGTGTCTTTTTTTTTTTAAAAATGTTTTTAATTAAAGTGTGTGTGTTTTATTTTTTTGCAATAGGTTTTAAAAATTGATATTTGCCAATTGCAGCTCTAATTATTAACCGGCTTAAGGTCACCTTTTAATGAAGGGGGCTTTAACCCCATATTAACCCATTTGCCACCGTACAGGGCAAGGGGGAAAAGAGGGGGAAAGTCCAGAAAGGGGGAATCTAATTTGATTTGTCTTTCCGGGGTGTCTGGGGCAGATGTTAGTAGCCGGGGGGGGCAAAAATAAGGCCCTCTTGGGCTTTTATTATCTGCCCCCACTCACTGCTTTTTTTTGTCTGGTGCGAAAAATAGGGGGGGAGCCCCACATTTTTTTTCACTTTTTTTTACCTCATAATTATTTACAGTCATTGAAAGGACACATATATTTATATATTTTATTTGTAGTTTACACTTCTACAAGATAATAGCCCTAATTTTATTGCGGGGTTTTTTTTAAAAGCAGAACCCGCATGAAAGAACTTGGGGGACATAGGGTTAACCTGCTTTTCATGTCCTTTGCTATCTAATTTGCAAAAAAAAATTAAACGACTATTTTTCAAAATTCACTTGTAGGGGTTAAAATTAAAGGTGTAATTCGTAAAAAAAAGTCCCTTTTTTTTTTTAACGAAATTTTTACCTTTAATTTCCCTCAGGGTGAAATTTGCACACAATCTGATTTAATTGTTTGGCAAAAAAGATACAAACGACATGAAAAGACATGGTTAACCTATGACCCAAGTGTCATTTCATTCGGGGGGGTTCTGTTTTTACTGAAGCGGCTTTACCCGGCAATTGAATGAAGGATATTTACTAGAGAAGTGTATAAACTATAAATATGTAATAATAGTCCAAAAACAGTAAAATTATATGTATATGATTCTTGTGTGAATTTTAGTTTTTACAAGGAAGAAGGGGTTTTTTTTTTGTTGCGATTTTTTGTTCCCATAGACTTACAGGGGGCTTCCGGTATGGTATCGGGTATCGCCGATATTTTAGTGATATCGGCGATACCATTCCGACCCCGATACTTTAGGAAATCGGAAAGTTATCGCTCAACTCTAGTGCCGAAGCAAAACATTTTTTCAAAGAGGAAAAGCTTGGGCAAGCTTTGTCCGACCATTTAGAAAAATCCGTCCCTTTTCTTGTCATGTCAGTGAGAGGTTTGACAACAGATGAGAAATTACAAATAAATTTCCGGTAGTAGTTAGCAAACCCCAGAAAACGCTGCAGAGCCTTAAGATCCTCTGGCTGATCCCATTCAAGCACTGCTCTCCCCTTTTTCAGGGTCCATACGGAAACCGGAGGCTGACACCAAAAAACCAAAAACTGAAGTTCCTGTACGGCGAATACACATTTTTCCAGTTTGGCGTATAGTTTATTGTCTCGCAAGATCGCAACACCTGTCTCACTGCTCCTGGTGAGACACAAGATCTGGTGAGTAAATTAAAATGTCATCCAAATATACGACCACAAACAGCCCCACCAGATGACGAAAAATGTCATTAACAAAATGTTGGAATACTGCTAGTGCAGTAGTCAGACCAAAAGGCATGACAAGGTTCTCATAATGTCCCTCCGGCGTGTTAAACGCCGTTTTCCACTCATCCCCCTCTTTTATCCTAATCAGATTATACGCCCCCCTGAGATCCAATTTAGAGAACCATTTGGCGCCAACAATTTGATTGAAGAGATCAGGAATCAGAGGGAGTGGATACGGATCTCGAACAGTAATCCGATTAAGTTCGCGGAAATCCAAGCAAGGGCGTAGGCCTCCATCTTTTTTCTTCACAAAGAAGAACCCCGCGGCCACTGGGGAAGATGAAGGTCTAATATGCCCTTTGGCCAGACTTTCCGAATATAATCTTTCATAGCCTGCCTCTCAGGACCAGAAAGGTTATATAACCTAGCTTTAGGTAACTTAGCATCAGAAGTAAATTAATAGAGCAGTCATACACGCGATGAGGAGGCAACTCCTGACACCCCTCCTCAGAGAACACATCCCCAAAGTCCTCCAAAAAAGGAGGCAAAGTACTAGGCACGACCGCACTGATGACTGTGTTCATGCAGTTACTTTTGCAAAACTCACCCCATTGGCTTATATCTCTGGACTGCCAATTAATCACAGGGTTATGTTTAACCAACCAAGGAAGTCCCAACACAATAGGAGTAGGTAGACCCCCAACACATAACAAGATAATAGTTCCCTATGTATTGCCCCTACCCGAAGGTCAATGTTATGAACCTCATGAACAAAGCTACCTTGGCCGAGAGGCCTGGCGTCAATGGAGAATATAGGATCGGTTTGACCAATACACTCAGATGCATACCTTGAGCCTGAGCAAACTGAGCGTCAACCAATTAGCCCCGGACCCACTATCAAGAAGAACAGAAAATCTCTCCACTCTCGTACCAACCACCACCTCCCACTGGTACAAGGAACTGAGAAGAACTAGCGGACGAAATACATTCTCCCAGGTTGTCGTCCACCACACAACCTGGGATTAACAGTTTTCCGGCGACTTTTTGCTCAACAAGACACGGGATGGACATCCCTCAACAAAATGTCCCTCTTTCCCGCAGAAGAAACACCTCTAGTCCTGCGGCGTACCGCCAATCCCCTCCTACGAAATGATGTCCCTCCCAACTGCATAGGCTCCTCCGAACAGACAAGGGGAACCTCAACATAGGGACTTTAGTATAGGTGGAGTAACAAACAGGGGCGGAGTTACCTCGCACCTCTCCCGGAGCCGTCTATCAGTACGGATAGCTAGGGCCATAGCAGCCTCCAGTGATGGAGGAGAATCATACTGAGCCAAAAACGTCCTTTAATTTGTCAGAAAGCCCATGACAAAACTGGCTTCTAAGAGCTGGGTCATTCCACTGAGTATCTGTGGCCCATCTACGGAACTCAGAAGCAAATTCCTCCGCCGGACGATCTCCCTGCGTATCTTACGTAATTTTGTCTCAGCAAGAGAGACCCGATCTGGGTCATCATATACCAAACCCAGGGCAGTAAAAAATCGATCTACTGACTGTAGAGCCGGGGATCCCGGAGGAAGGGAGAAGGCCCAGGATTGAGGATCCCCTTGTAGGAGCGAGATAACAATTCCCACTCTCTGCTCTTCACTCCCTGATGATCGAGGCCGAAGCCGAAAAATACAATTTACATGCTTCCCTGAAGGTAAAAAAATTTGTCTCGCCCACCAGTGAACCTGTCCGGGAGAGCTACTTTAGGTTCAAATCTGGTTTGCTCCGAGGGAGACAAAACTTTGGACTTAATGTCCGTCAGCTCCATGGATAATCCCTGCAACTGCAGAGCCAGCTGGGCTACTGGATCCATGGCAACTGGGAATAATTTTTATGGGCCAGTGAAAATGTCACGCGGTCTTATGATATGTGTACGAGTCAGTAAACTATTCTTAAAAGAACAACACTCTATACAACATATAGATTAGCAACATCAGCATGTACATATAGAATAGATTTACCTGGACACGATATCCGTTGAACTCAGGGTTAATCTTGAGGACTTGATACACTGTCACAGGAAAGAGGGACCGGGGTCTAACCTGACCCTAAACTGGGGTCCTAACTAATCCCTCACCTTGGAGGTACTGATAATGGTTCAGAGGTCCAAGTCTCCAGCCTAAACCCTGTCTCCTATCAGTCCCTGAACCCTGTAATCAGTCTAAGAAGGATTCTGATTACCACCAAAGGGATATGGGCTGATCTCTGCTAAATACACAGATTAGACATATAAGACAGACTGGAGAAAACACAGACTTGCATACACACTCAAACACAGAAGGAACATAAATGATCTGGGATATTAAACTCTAAGCAAGGTGAGCTTAAAACAACTAAGGAGCTCTTTAACTTAAGTCTATACAGATACAATCCTATCTGTGGTCTGCATGATGAATTTCACTGGCAACTCCCAACACAGACAACCAGAGATTTAAAGGAAACCAATCAACAAATAATTAATTGCAGCCGGAGAAACTGCACCCAGTCCCAGAACTGAGCACAGACAGAATTAACTCCCTAACTGCCAAACACAAAGAAACAGCAACTCAGCTGTGAGAGTCAGAATGTGCAACCGCGACGATCTTCGTGGCGATGCACACATACAAAGACGCTGTGGGGAGCGCAGGAAGGTAAGCATAATGGTTTATTTTTTTATGTTTTTTGAGGGGGCCAATCACACCAGCATAAGGATGGGGTCATGCATACACAGATAGGGATGGAGCCATGCATGCAAGGATAGAGATGGAGCCATGCATTCAAGGATAGTGATGGAGCCGTGCATTCAAGGATAGGGATGGAGTCATGCATTCAAGGATAGGGATGGAGCCATACGCTAAAGAATAGGGATGGGGCCATGCATACAAGGATAGGGATGGGGGCCAATAATACCAGGATAGGGATGGGGTCATGCATGCAAGGATAGGGATGGGGCCATGCATGCAAGGATAGGGATGGAGCCATGCATACAAGGATAGGGATGGGGGCCAATAATACCAGGATAGGGATGGTTCCATGCATGCAAGGATAGGGATGGGACCAATTATACATTATAGGGATGAGAAGCCATGCATACAAGGATAGGGATGATGAGCCATGCAAAAAAGGATAAGGATGAGAAGCCATGCATACAAGGATAGGGATGAGGAGCCATACATACCAGGATGGGGATAGGAGGCCGTGCATACCAGATGGGCATGAGGGGACAAATGCTTACCAGTCTTATACTCGAGTCAATAAGTTTTCCCAGTTTTTTGTGGTAAAATTAGGTGCCTTGCCTTATACTTGGGTAGGCTTAAACTAGAGTATATACAGTAAATTGTGCAACACAACTAAAATTCTATATGTGGTTTATGCAAGTGCAAAGCAAAATGCCATTTTTAATGACTACTGCAGTCCCAGAATAACTACTTCATGACAAGAGCACCTTTAGTACTTAGTAGAGCATCCTTTGACTGTTGACCTCCAGTTCACTAATTTTCCTGGGTTTAAATGCTGCAGCTGACTTCTTCAAGTCCCATACATAAATTTTCTATTGAGTTCATGTCAGGCAACTGTGAATGCCACTTCAGAATCTTACAGGATGTCTTCTGAAACCATGCTTTGGTTTTAAACATTGGGGTAAGCTTGGTATTATTGATCTGATTTCCTATGACACCCCAAGTTTCAGTTTCCTTACTTGATCTTTGTCATCTTCCCTTCCACATGCTGCAGATTTCTAGTGCCAGAGGAAACAAAGCAACTTCAGAGTATCATCGAGCCACCGCCATGCCTCATTGTAGGCATGCCATTATTATCAGAGCATGTTTCATTCTTTCTCCTCCAGTTATACTGCAGCCCCAAAAATTCAAGTTTTGTTTCAGTACTCCACAGAAAGCAATCTCAAAACATCTGTGGCTTTTTTATATTGTTTTGATTACATTATAGAACACACTTTTCATGTGCTTTTGGGTCAATAGAGGTGTATACCTTGCAATTTGTACATAGAGATCCTCAGTTTCAAATAAGCTCCTTAATGTGCAAACTGAAAACTCAGTGTCTGCTACCAGATTTTGCTAAAGGTCTCTTGAAGAGGACTTTTGACTACTTCAGCCACAGGAATTTGGTGGCACTTAGTGATAGCTACCTTTTTTTTACATCCAAATAGTATAGCAAGTGTTCATTTAAAGGGAACATGTCAGTCAATTCATGATGCCCAACTCATGGGCAGAATGAATCAGAGCCTGGTTGAATGATTGTAGTCATGCCTGTTTTTTCTGAAATACTTTATCATTTCAGAGAAGATATAGTGTAAAAATCTGGAATAGGACCATAGGCAGAGATCACACTAGTCTGGTGCCACCGCAGGATGGCTTCCCATCTTTCCCTCCAATGAAACAATGCTTTCTAAGAAAGTAAAAAAGTTACACAAAAAAACAAAGCTGGCAGCGATTGTGCAGCTTGGTTCTGTTCCATGCTGCTAAAACCACAAATGAACTTTGTTTTTGTTTTATTTAAAAAAAAAAAATTAATAGTGCACATAAAAATAAGCAACTTTTCTATATATTTTATCAGAAAATATGCTTTAGTTTCCTCCTGGACTTTATTTTCATTCTCAATTCACAGGCAAAATCTGTCTTCAGTGAATACAGACTTTCCCATTACTGAGATATGAGATGGCATGGGGTGCTCATGAAGTTCTATGCATGGATGGAGGGAGGGAGGCAGACACTGACATTATACAGCAAGTCCTCTTGAAACGACGGTTAGGGCATGCTAACAAAAACGTATAACACGGCCGAGTGCTATCTGATGTTTTATCACATAGCACTGGGCCCTATGTTATACTATGGGGCAGTGCAGATCTGTGATGTTTTATCAGATAGCACTGGGCCCTATGTTATACTATGGGGCAGTGCAGATCTGTGATGTTTTATCAGATAGCACTGGGCCCTATATTATACTATGGGGCAGTGCAGATCTGTGATGTTTTATCAGAGAGCACTGGGCCCTATGTTATACTATGGGGCAGTGCAGATCTGTGATGTTTTATCACATAGCACTGGGCCCTATATTATACTATGGGCAGTGCAGATCTGTGATGTTTTATCACATAGCACTGGGCCCTATGTTATACTATGGGGCAGTGCAGATCTGTGATGTTTTATCAGAGAGCACTGGGCCCAATATTATTCTATGGGGCAGTGCAGATCTGTGATGTTTTATCACACAGCACTGGGCCCTATGTTATACTATGGAGCAGTGCAGATCTGTGATGTTTTATCACATAGCACTGGGCCCAATATTATACTATAGGGCAGTGCAGATCTGTGATGTTCAGATCTGTGATGTTTTATCACATAGCACTGGGCCCTATATTATACTATGGGGCAGTGCAGATCTGTGATGTTTTATCACATAGCACTGGGCCCAATATTATACTATGTGGCAGTGCAAATCTGTGTTGTTTTATCACATAGCACTGGACCCAATATTATACTATGGGGCAGTGCAGATCTGTGATGTTTTATCACACAGCACTGGGCCCTATGTTATACTATGGGGCAGTGCAGATCTGTGATGTTTTATCAGATAGCACTGGGCCCAATATTATACTATGGGGCAGTGCAGATCTGTGATGTTTTATCACATAGCACTGGGCCCTATGTTATACCATGGGGCAGTGCAGATCTGTGATGTTTTATCAATAGCACTGGGCCCTATGTTTATACTATGGAGCAGTGCAGATCTGTGATGTTTTATCAGATAGCACTGGGCCCTATGTTATACTATGGGGCAGTGCAAATCTGTGATGTTTTATCACATAGCATGGGCCCCTTTTTTTCGGGGCAGTGCAAATCTGGTTTTTTATCAATAGACGGCCAATTTTTCAGGGGCAGTGAGATCGTAGTTTTATCACAAGCCTGGGGCCCTTATACTATGGGGCATGCAAAACTTTTTTGTTTTAACCCAAACACTGGGCCCCAAATTTAAACTATGGGCAGTGGGAAATCGTGTTTTTTTTATCACCCAACACTGGCCCAAATTTTTTTAAATATGGGGATGCAAATCTGTTTTTTATCACATAGCACTGGGGCCCAAAATTATGATGGGGCAGGCAAATCTGGAGTTTTATCAAAAGCACTGGGCCCAAAATTTTACTATGGGCAGGGGAAACTGTGTTTTTTTTCACAAGCACGGGGCCCCAGTTTTTAGGGGGAGTGCAGACTTGAGTTTTTTTCAATAGCACTTTTGGCCCAAATTTTTAAATAGGGGGGGTGCAGATCTGTGTTT
>JARQOD010009385.1:0-31621 GCA_033576555.1 Oophaga sylvatica
GAATATTTCTGTTGGCCTGGAATCCCATCTTGACCAGTCTGGGTAGGTGTGAGGACCCCAGACTTCACTGCCATACAGGAGGATTGGGGCGATGACAGAGTCGAAGATTTTTAACCAGACCCTCACTGGTGGCTTCAGATGGTAGAGTTTCCTTCGGATGCCATAGAAGGTTTTACATGCCTTGTCTTTCAGGGTCTCTATGGCTTGTTTGAAGCTTCCTGACCGGTGAATCTCTAGGCCCAGGTAGGTAATATTTGCCTGTTCCTGTAAGGGCGCAGTTGTTGAGGACAAATGAAGAGTGCTGGTCTAATTTTCTCTTTCTCCTCTGGAACACCATGATGTTGGTTTTCTTTAGGTTGACCGGTAGTGCCCAGGTGGAGCTGAATTTCTCTAAGATTTTCAGGTTGTCTTGGAGGCCTTTCTCGGTTGGTGACAGAAGCAGCAGGTCATCTGCATACAGCAGGAATTTCACCTGGGTGTCGTGGAGAGTGGGACCTGGTGCTGTGGAAGATTCCAGAGCGGTAGCCAGCTCGTTGATGTAAATGTTGAAGAGCATTGGACTTAGGCTGCAGCCTTGTCTGACTCCACGGCTCTGCTGGAAATAAGCCGTTCTTTTACCGTTCACACTCACACTGCAGAGGTTCTCGGTGTTATGAACTGCTACAAGCACTAATGAAAGATGGGAACTCTGTCCCTACAATAAAACTGAGCTTGATCCCTACGATGTAACGGGGAACCTGATCCTGCGACCAGACCCAGTCTACTGTCTGAACGAAGACCTATAGTTGCGAGGGAGGAATCCCTAAAGATCTAGGGACTGGGAGAAAAAGTGGACACCTCCTAACAGAAATTAGAGCAGGGAAAATTAAACAGAAAACAAATTACTACGAGATCCTAAGATTAAGCAAAACTGACAGAGTAAGGCACCTAAGCACCCGGCTAGCTTAAGAGTAGATAATACAATGAAGTCCAGCAAAGCCAGAAGGGCGGAGCCAGACTAAATAGGGTAAAAAGGTCATGTGACCAGCAAACTGAAACAAAATCTAACAAGAGGGTTCTAACAGTACCCTCCCTTCTAAGAGGATCCTCCGGATCCCCTAGGACTTAGGCTTATCCGGAAACCTCTTGTGAAACGCTCTGACAAGTCTAGACGCAGAAACATCATCCGCCCTCACCCATGAGTTATCCTCGGGTCCATAACCCTTCCAAGCGACGAGGTACTGCAAACCCCCTCTATACCGTCTAGAATTTAGGATGCGGGAAATCTCATATTGCCCGTCCTCCACCACCAGGGGAACAGTGGCCGAGACGTCTCCATCTGAGACCTCAGCTTTTTTCAAGAGAGAAACATGAAACACCGGATTAATCTTCCAGGAGGTGGGAAGCTCCAACTTAACAGCAGATTGGTTAATAACCTGAAGCACCTTAAAGGGCCCTACAAACTTGGGACCCAATTTCTTAGACGGAATCCTCAAGCGCAGATTCTTAGAGGACAACCAAACCATGTCACCAATAGCAAACAAAACCTCTTGTCGTTTTCTATCAAAATACACTTTGGATCTTTTGTTAGCCTCCTGAAGATTACCACGTACATCAGTCCAAACTCTCTCCAAAAAGACAGAAAAATTCTCCTCTTCAGGTACAGCCGATCCCAACTTGGAAAATGACCCAAACGACGGATGTCTCCCAGTACAACAAAAAAAAGGCGAACAACCAGCAGAAGCGGATGTATGATTGTTAAGAGCAAACTCAGCAAGTGGCAGAAACTCAGACCACCCCTCTTGATTATCAGTCACAAAACAACGCAAGAACTGCTCAACATCCTGGTTTTTCCTTTCTGTCTGGCCATTAGACTCAGGATGATATCCGGATGAAAACGACAAATGAACTCTCAACCTGTCACAAAAGGCGCGCCAAAAACGAGCCACAAACTGAGGTCCCCTATCCGAAACAATGTCAGTAGGAACACCATGTAGTCTGACTATTTCCTTGACAAAGGCCTTAGCGAGAGTCTTAGCGCAGGGCAATTTGATGAAAGGAACCAAGTGACACATCTTGCTAAAACGGTCCACGACCACCCAGATGACAGTGAAACCCTCAGAGGGGGGAAGGTCAGTAATAAAGTCCATAGCCAAATGTGTCCAAGGTGCACTAGGGACCTCCAGAGGGCAAAGCAACCCTGCAGCAGGAGAATGAGAAGACTTAGATCTAGCACACACAGTGCATTGACGCACCCACTTAATGACTTCCTTCTGCCATCCAGGCCACCAAAAGCAGCGACCCACAAGTCTCTTGGTCTCAGAGATTCCAGGATGACCTGCCAACCGAGAGTCATGACATTCAACAAACAAATCTCTCCTCAGGGTACCAGGCACAAACAACCTCCCATGCGGCGTGTTAGATGGGGCATTCTCCTGTGCTTTAAGAATCTCATCTTCCAACACGGAGTCCAAAACCGCAATAACAACCCCCTCTTGCAAAATGTTTTCCTCCTCCTCAGTACCCACCATAGGAGAAAAGCTGCGAGACAAAGCATCAGCTTTAACATTTTTAGTACCTGGGATGTAAGTAACGGTAAAATTAAACGTGAGAAAAACAGTGCCCACCTAGCCTGACGGGCATTCAAGCGTTTGGCAGCATCAAGGTAGATCAGATTTTTATGATCGGTGAAGACTTGAACGGGAAATTCCGCTCCCTCCAAAAAATGACGCCAGTGTTCAAATGCGAGTTTAATTGCCAACAACTCCCGATTACCGATATCATAATTTAGTTCAGACTCAGAAAATTTCTTTGAAAAAAAGCACAGGGATGTACTCCATCCGTCTTTTCCTGAGACAACACCGCACCGACCCCCACAGAAGAAGCATCAACCTCAACCAAAAATGGTTTAGTCACATCAGGCTGCGTAAGGATGGGAGCAGAGCTGAACCTCTCCTTTAGCAACACAAAAGCCTCAATGGCCTCAGTAGTCCACTGAACCGCATCATCACCTTTCCTGGTGAGATCGGTCAGAGGTTTGGCAATCACAGAAATTTTTTTTATGAATTTTCTATAATAATTGGCGAACCCCAAAAACCTCTGTATTGATTTCACACCAATAGGTCTAGGCCATTCCTGCACAGCTTGCACTTTCACCGGGTCCATCTCAAAACCTTCACTGGAGACAATGTAGCCCAAAAAACTAAGTCTCTGTACAGCGAACTCACATTTTTCTAGTTTGGCAAAAAGTGAATTATCACTCAGTAACTGTAATACTTCACGCACACTCCTCCAATGAGACTCCAAATCCGGTGAATAAATCAAAATGTCATCCAAATACACAACCACACTTCTGCCGATCAAAGGTCTAAGGATGTCATTAATAAGATTCTGAAAAAATGCCGGAGCACTGGAAAGTCCAAAGGGCATGACCAGATTCTCAAAATGACCCAGTGGAGTGTTAAACGCAGTCTTCCATTCATCCCCCTCCTTCATGCGCAACAAATTGTATGCCCCTCGAAGATCAATTTTCGAGAATAACTTGGCCCCCACTAACTGGTTAAACAAATCAGGAATCAATGGCAGTGGGTAAGGATTGCGTACAGTAATCTTATTAATCTCACGAAAGTCTAGACAAGGCCGTAAAACCGCCGTCCTTTTTTTTAACAAAAAAAAAATCCAACCGCCACAGGAGATTTGGAAGGCCTAATGTGACCGGCGGCCAAGCTTGTCTGTATGTATTCCTCCAAAGCCTTTCTCTCAGGAATAGTCAAATTAAATAAACGACTTTTAGGAAGAGTCGCTCCAGGGACAAATTCAATTGCACAATCATAATCTCTATGAGGAGGCAATACCTGCGATTCCTTATCAGAAAAAACTTTCCAAAAATCCTGTATAGGTACAGGTAACTCCCCCTTAACTACAGCAGCAATACGCCCGTTACAACACTTGTCATAACAATTGGGACTCCAGGACTTAATTTCATTGGTAGACCAATCCAGTACTGGATTGTGCAATTTTAACCAGGGTAACCCCAAAATCACCGGTGAGGGCAAATTATTCAAAACTACCAAATCCAAATTCTCTTGATGAACACCATTAATAGTAAGAGGAAATTCACAGATATGGTGAGTAACATTTTTCAAGGGAGAGCCATCCACAGACACCACATTAATAGGAGAAGACAGAAGTTTGGGTTTTAATTTTAGTTTTTCCAAAAATTTCCCATCAATCACATTGAGAGTTGAACCACAATCCACAAATACCCGAAACTCCATTAATTCCTCCTCACCAGCAGTGGTAGCAGAAAGAAAGACACCTTTATTGTTTAAACAAGCTATGCGGGCGACACTGACCTCATTTTTTTTTTTCTCTTTATTCATTCGAAGCGCACAGTTCTTAATGAAATGCTCAGATTTACCACAGTAGAAACACAAAACTTGAGCAAATCTGCGTTCTTTTTCCGAGAGTGAGGTGTCATTACTCCAATTTCCATCGGCTCTGCAATGTCAGTACAATCCTTCTCCAAACCTGGAGCTGACAAAGCAGACTTACTCTCATTAACCCTTGCACGCGGTCTCCTATCCACCCGTATGGCCAATTGCATAGCCTCTTGCAAGTTATCAGGTATAGGATAAGCAATCAGCAAATCTTTAACCCTTTCACTTAATCCTGCAAGAAATAAACTTTTCAAAGCTGAATCGTTCCAGCCCATCTGAGTGGACCACCTACGGAAGTGAGTACAATATTTTTCCACATTACCCGATCCCTGTCTCAAACGTCTCAACTCTGTCTCAGCTGATGAAACACGATCCGGATCGTCATACAATAACCCCAAAGCAGAAAAAAAAACATCCACTGATCCAAAGCATGGATCACTAGGCTGCAGAGAAAAGGCCCAGTCCTGAGGTTCTTTGCGCAAAAGTGACATTATGAACCCTATGCGCTGTGATTCCTCACCAGATGATCTGGGTCTCAAACGAAAATACAACAAGCAAGCATTTTTAAAAGAAAAAAAATCTTGTTGTTCACCAAAAAATAAATCAGGCAAACGTACCTTTGGCTCCACGAAATGTGCTCCAGAACAACTACTCACGTGTTGCTGGATTTCAGCCACCTCCAGAGAGAGACCCTGCAGGCGTTCAGCCAAATCCCGAACCGACACCATGATGAAAACAGAAAATCTTTCCTTAGAGATTTTTTTTTTTTTTTCCTTTGGGCTGGACTTACTGTTATGAACTGCTACAAGCCCTAAGGAAAGGTGGGAATTCTGTCCCTACAATAAAACTGAGCTTGATCCCTACGATGTAACGGGGAACCTGATCCTGCGACCAGACCCGCTAAAGTCCTCAGCTAGTCTGAACGAAGACCTATAGTTGCGAGGGAGGAATCCCTAAAGATCTAGGGACTGGGAGAAAAAGTGGACACCTCCTAACAGAAAGTGTAGCAGGGAAAATTAAACAGAAAACAAATTACTACGAGATCCTAAGATTAAGCAAAACTGACAGAGTAAGGCACCTAAGCACCCGGCTAGCTTAAGAGTAGATAATACAATGAAGTCCAGCAAAGCCAGAAGGGCGGAGCCAGACTAAATAGGGAAAAAAGGTCATGTGACCAGCAAACTGAAACAAAATCTAACAAGAGGGTTCTAACACTCGGTGTAGGAGCTTTTGATAACATCGTAGGTCTTTCCTCCTATTCCGCTCTCCAGCAGTTTCAGGAATAAGCCGGGTGCCACACCGAATCAAAGGCCTTTTTAAAGTCCACGAAACAGGCGTATATCTTCCCGTTCTTTGTATTGTGGACGTGTCTCTGAATGAGGCTGTGCAGGGTATAGATGTGGTCAGTGGTGCGGTGGTTTGGCATGAACCCTGCTTGGCTCTTGCTGAGGACGTTATGTTCTGTGAGGAAACTGAGGATCCTCTTGTTCAGGATGCTGTTGAACAGTTTCCCCAGGTTGCTGCTGACACATATGCCTCTGTAGTTGGCTGGGTCATACCTGTCCCCATTCTTGTGGATGGGTGTGATGAGGCCTTGGTTCCAGGTACGAGGGAAGTAGCCGGCACTTAGCACAATATTGAAGAGTTTAACCTTTGCAGCCTGTATTTCTGGTGGGCTGTACTTCAGCATTTCTGGTAGGATTCCATCTAGGCCACCGGCTTTTCTACATCTTATGGAAGAGATTCTCTCTGCTACTTCCTGTAATGTAATAGGTGTATCCACTGGGTTTTGGAATTTTTTTACTTTTTCCTCCATTGCTTTTAATTTTGCCATTATGTTTTCCTGTTCTTGGTTTAGGTCTTCCTTTGGGATGTCTTTATAGAGGTCTCTGAAGTACTGGAGCCAGATGTTGCCATTTTGGATATGGATGTTGTTTTTCTTGTCTTTTGTGCCCATGTGGTTCCATAGTTCCCAGAAGGAATTGTCTTGAAGAGCATCTTGGAGTTGATTAAGCTTGGTAGAGATGTAACTCTGCTTCTTCCTCCTGAGGATGGTTTTGTACTGTCTTTGTATGGTTTCATAGGCTTCCCTCAGACCAGGGTGGTTGGGGTCTCTATGTTTCTTGTTTGAGGCTGTTCTCAGGGTCTTCCGTACGGCTTTACATTCTCTGTCAAACCAACCATTGATCTGTTTTTCTTTTGGTCTCTTGTCAACTTTTTTAAGGTCGGACAGTCTGGCCATTGCATAGAATATATTGTTGAGGTCTTTTGTAGCTTGACTCACTCCCTTTGGGTTAGGCTGGTACTCGTGGTTGTAGAAGTGGTGGAGCATCCGCTGTATTTCAGGTCTGCTGAGAGCCTCTTTATACTTTAGTGCCGACGTTTTGGACCATTTATATGATGGAGGCCGGTTGAAGAGGCCGCTATGCTGTGGCTTTTGAGTGGGTGGTTTCTCTGTAGATTTCAAGTACAGAAGAAGTTGGCAGTGGTCTGACAGGTGCGTTTGTGGGGTGACTATGAAGGCGCTGATATTTGCCCGGTTCATGTCTGTAATGGCATAATCTACTACACTCCTCCCTACATGGGAGTTTAGTATATACCTCCCTAAAGAGTCTCCTTTGGTACGTCCATTAAGAATATGAAGTCCTAAACTTCTACATACGTTCAGGAGCTTTTTACCACTTTTGTTGACTGTACTGTCATAGCTGTTTCTCTCTGTGTGTACTGAGTCTTGGCCGTCATTATCTGCTCCAAATATGTAGCTGTTCCCATCCGTGGTCAGGAAGTCGTTTTCTCTCCCTGTTCTTGCGTTGAGGTCCCAAAGATGAGAACTTTGCCCAGGGCCTGATAGTGGGCGGCTTCTCTTTGTAAGATCTCAAAGCTCTCTGGATTGAAGTAGGGGGACTCTGGCGGTGGTATATAGGTGGCGCAGAGGTGGACATCAGACTGAGAGGTGAGGATGGAGCTGCTTGATCCTGATCCATATGTGGCTGCTTCCTCTCTTCAGCGGTTTGATGTATTGGTGGAGCTCATCTTTATACCAGATCAGTATTCCTCCTGAGCTCCGGCCCTGTTTGATGTTTTTATTTTTCAGGGCAGGGACAGAGATTTCCCTGTATCCGATGGGCGCCAGGGATTCGTTTTCGGCTCTGGTCCATGTTTCCAGGAGGATCTGGATGTCTATATTTTTCAGTCTTTGTATAAAGTCAGGGTCATTTGTTTTACATCCAAAGGTCGAGGTGTTGAGACCCTGAATGTTCCAGCTGCTGATTGTAAGTGAAGTCATTTTTCTATTTATCTTGTGTGTATATACCTTGTAATGGGTATGGCTGTGTAGGACAAACTGGATTTCTGACTATTTTGTAGGTGTGCTTGGTTCCATCCAGTCACATTAGTTTCCTGCATAGTGCGCTGAGCAGGGTCTTTATCTCATCCCTATATCTGCTCTGCGTGTATCTGTGTGGGGTCGGTGGACCCCTCCATGGAGGTCTCCTCCTCTGATGGTCTGATTTTGGGTGAAGAGCTTTGTTTCCAGCTTCTGGAGATAGGATTGGGGTTTTCTGTCTTTTTATTGTTAGGGCTCTTTCGGTGTGATGTTGGTTACTGTTGAATCCAGGCCTGGGTCCTCTGTTTAGTACGATGTCTTTCAGCTCTTTGGCCAGGAGGCTGACCCCTTGTTTGTTGAGGTGCTTATTATCATATAGGTGATGGTGGTTTATGGAAAGGTGTTGTGCCAGGGTCACGTTTGGGACAGTCTTGACCTTTTCTGTCAGTTCCATATTGATGCTTTGGGTGGTTTGCCTGGATATGTCCTTTGTTGGGAGCAGAGATGACAGAATGATTTTGCTGTCTGGGAATTTTAGTTTTAGTTTTAGTTTTTTAGAGACCCCCAGATAGTTATAGAGACCCCCGGAGAGTGATATAGAGATCCCCCAGATAGTGATAGAGACCACCAGATAGGATAGAGATCCAAGAGTGATTGACCCGAGAGTGATAGAGACCCCCGGAGAGTGATATAGAGACCCCCCAGATAGTTATAGAGACCCCGGAGAGTGATATAGAGATCCCCCAGATAGTGATAGAGACCCCCCAGATAGTGATAGAGACCCCCGGAGAGTGTGAGGTCAGAAGCCGACATGTATAAGGCTTGCAGGGAAGCTCCTCAGTCAGTCCTTGCTGTGACGTCTTGACTAAGAGATCTGCAAATGAACTATGACGTGTGGCTCCTTCCCCCAGCCTGGCTTGCCTGTAAATGATCTAACTATCATGTGAGTGATTTTCATCTGTAATCCTATTTTATTTTATAACTGTATTTGTACATAACGATATTGTCTCAGTTTGTTCCATCTTTTTATATTGTATAAGCACTGCCTGTTTTTTAAGGAATAAACCTATAAAATTATTAGTTTGTCTCTCCTGCTCTATAAACGAATTTTCACGTGCCTGACGTACTACGCTACTGTTTTGGGGTTGCTGCGGACCCTCTTGATAAATTGTTCCAAGAAAATCGTAGCTGGTGGCAGCCTAAAGGAAGGGGTGTAAACTGTAAAGTGTTAATCTATTGGGTGGCGTTGGCAGTGACGGAGCGGGTTTTATAAGAGTATTTCCCGGCCACGGCCCGGAGTAATTATAATTCCCTCACTGCAGCGTGCCCAATAGCCAGCACACATCCAAGTGACCCGTCTGGCGACTAATTATCCTAGGTGCAGTTCCCTGACTGACCTGAGGGTAAAGGGGGCGCCAGAGAGCTGCAAGTTCCTAAGTGGAAGTGGGATAATTATAAATCCCTGCAGTTTACTGGGTCGGATGGCAGCAGCCGTCGTGTGGGTGCGCGTTTTCGTCACATTTGCGGCACGGAGGGATCACAAGCCGTGATACCCCGGGCTACCGTGTGACGGACCGTGTGCCCGTTTCATCACATATTGGAGTGACCCGCCCACCATTCCTAGGAGTAAGAAGCAATGAAGATGAGCTCCTGAATTTCCATCACTTTATACCTTGTAATGAGCCAACTGTAAGACAAAACCTGGAAAAAATCAACTCCGCGGGACAGAAAAGGGACCTGGACTGAGCTGGACTTTGGATTTTTATGAAAGAGGAAGAAATAGAGGATTTAAAGGACAAAACAAGAAACTCCTGGAGGACAGACTGCACACAGGCAGCATTCATCTGATATCCAGAGACCTGAGCATCCAAAGGTAGGACCATCCTGCAACCCCAAAACAATCTATAGACTTCCTACAAATCTATCTTCTTAGAAATAAGGATTATAATTACTATATAACCACAAAAATGGAAAGCACAAATTTAGAAGTAAATGGGCAAAGCACATGGCTGGAGACACAGCACACCAGGGGGTCAGATATGGAGACACCACAGGGGCAGAAGAGCAGTAAAGTCAGCAAAGGAAAAGCAATGAGGGATAATCCAGAAACCCTATATTCTGATTACACTAAAGATGAAGAAAAAAGGAGAACCAATGTGGTATTCCACACAGACCATCTCTCAGCCTGGCACACCGCCCTGTGCAAGCATTATAAACATATATCTCAGTGCAACACCAATACTGGCCGGCAGATTAAAATTAAAAACAACGCAGAAGATGACACACACTCACTCACTATAACTTTGTACAATACTGGCACCGTCATGGTGCAAGGGAATGAGGACAATCTGCAGCAGTTCGATGACCTTTTTATTGAAATCAGTGAACAGGCAAAAATCCTTAGAAAGACACTTGCAGAGGCCATTTCTAATGCTCACATATCTACAGAGAAGACCTCCAGGGCCCCTACCCCCAACACTTCACACCTCTCCCCTGAGAACATCAGAGACTATCTATCTCAATTAGAAGGAGACTTGGCTCAAATTAAGGAAGAACTTCAAAGAAACCCACATAGAAATGCAAATGACCAAGCAACAAATGAGATCAATAAGCTGAAATGCGAGTTCAACTCAGCTCTCCAGAAAATAAGAGAGGAAATGTGCAAATTACAAAATGACAATGAAAGGCTCAGAAAGGAGATAGCAGATCTCAAAATACAGAGTCCTCAATGTCTGACCCAGCAGGGGGCAATGGAAACAAACCAGAGTGCAGACAATATGGCCCCCACTGACCAGAATGTGGAGACCCCAAATAACAACACAGCAATAACCTATAATATGAATAATACTGAAACCAAGAAAAGTGAGCCAGCGAGAAGCGAACCAACCACCAGCAAAGCCAGCATCACAGACCCCCACCATCAGCCACTTAACCCATCCCAGACACCACAAAGCCCTGATATCGTCCTAATAATGGACTCAAATGGGAAGTACCTAAATGCACAACGGCTATTCCCAGGAAAATGGGTCAGAAAAATCCACTGTGCAACTATTGAACAGGCGACAGAGGTCATCAATAATCCACGTTTTACCAACCCAAACCATATTATTATACACACAGGTACAAACAGTCTGCCAGACCAGCACAAGCAGATCGCAGCACAACTGGCCCAACTAGCAAAGTAGGTAAAACTAAAATTCCCAGACAGCAAAATCATTCTGTCATCTCTGCTCCCAACAAAGGACATATCCAGGCAAACCACCCAAAGCATCAATATGGAACTAACAGAAAAGGTCAAGACTGTCCCAAACATGACCCTGGCACAACACCTTTCCATAAACCACCATCACCTATATGATAATAAGCACCTCAACAAACAAGGGGTCAGCCTCCTGGCCAAAGAGCTGAAAGACATCGTACTAAACAGAGGACCCAGGCCCGGATTCAACAGTAACCAACATCACACCGAAAGACCCCTAACAATAAAAAGACAGAAAACCCCAATCCTATCTCCAGAAGCTGGAAACAAAGCTCTTCACCCAAAATCAGACCATCAGAGGAGGAGACCTCCATGGAGGGGTCCACCGACCCCACACAGATACACGCAGAGCAGAGATACGGATGAGGTAAAGACCCTGCTCAGAGCACTATGCAGGAAACTAATGTGACTGGATGGAACCAAGCACACCTACAAAACAGTCAGAAATCCAGTTTGTCCTACACAGCCATACTCATTACAAGGTATATACACACAAGATAAATAGAAAAATGACTTCACTTACAATCAGCAGCTGGAATATTCAGGTCTCAACACCTCGACCTTTGGATGTAAAACAAATGACCCTGACTTTATACAAAGACTGAAAAATATAGACATCCAGATCCTCCTGGAAACATGGACCAGAGCCGAAAACGAATCCCTGGCGCCCATCGGATACAGGGAAATCTCTGTCCCTGCCCTGAAAAATATAAACATCAAACAGGGCCGGAGCTCAGGAGGAATACTGATCTGGTATAAAGACGAGCTCCACCAATACATCAAACCGGTGAAGAGAGGAAGCAGCCACATATGGATCAGGATCAGCAGCTCCATCCTCACCTCTCAGCCTGATGTCCACCTCTGCGCCACCTATATACCACCGCCAGAGCCCCCTACTTCAATCCAGAGAACTTCGAGATCTTACAAAGAGAAGCCGCCCACTATCAGGCCCTGGGCAAAGTTCTCATCTTTGGAGACCTCAACGCAAGAACAGGGAGAGAAAACGACTTCCTGACCACGGATGGGAACATCTACATATTTGGAGCAGAGAATGACGGCCAAGACTCAGTACACACAGAGAGAAACAGCTATGACAGTACAGTCAACAAAAGTGGTAAAAAGCTCCTGAACGTATGTAGAAGTTTAGGACTTCATATTCTTAATGGACGTACCAAAGGAGACTCTTTAGGGAGGTATACACTAAACTCCCATGTAGGGAGGAGTGTAGTAGATTATGCCATTACAGACATGAGCCGGGCAAATATCAGCGCCTTCATAGTCACCCCACAAACGCACCTGTCAGACCACAGCCAACTTCTTCTGTACTTGAAATCTACAGAGAAACCACCCACTCAAAAGCCACAGCATAGCGGCCTCTTCAACCGGCCTCCATCATATAAATGGTCCAAAACGTCGGCACTAAAGTACAAAGAGGCTCTCAGCAGACCCGAAATACAGCGGATGCTCCACCACTTCTACAACCACGAGTACCAGCCTAACCCAAAGGGAGTGAGTCAAGCTACAAAAGACCTCAACAATATATTCTATGCAATGGCCAGACTGTCCGACCTTAAAAAAGTTGACTACAAGAGACCAAAAGAAAAACAGACCAACGGTTGGTTTGACAGAGAATGTAAAGCCGTACGGAAGACCCTGAGAACAGCCTCAAACAAGAAACATAGAGACCCCAACCACCCTGGTCTGAGGGAAGCCTATGAAACCATACAAAGACAGTACAAAACCATCCTCAGGAGGAAGAAGCAGAGTTACATCTCTACCAAGCTTAACCAACTCCAAGATGCTCTTCAAGACAATTCCTTCTGGGAACTATGGAACCACATGGGCACAAAAGACAAGAAAAACAACATCCATATCCAAAATGGCAACATCTGGCTCCAGTACTTCAGAGACCTCTATAAAGACATCCCAAAGGAAGAACTAAACCAAGAACAGGAAAACATAATGGCAAAACTAAAAGCAATGGAGGAAAAAGTAAAAAATTTCCAAAACCCAGTAGATACACCTATTACATTACAGGAAGTAGCAGAGAGAATCTCTTCCATAAGATGTAGAAAAGCCGGTGGCCTGGATGGAATCCTACCAGAAATGCTGAAGTACAGCCCACCAGTAATACAGGCTGCAATGGTTAAACTCTTCAATATTGTGCTAAGTGCCGGCTACTTCCCTCGTACCTGGAACCAAGGCCTCATCACACCCATCCACAAGAATGGGGACAGGTATGACCCAGCCAACTACAGAGGCATATGTGTCAGCAGCAACCTGGGGAAACTGTTCAACAGCATCCTGAACAAGAGGATCCTCAGTTTCCTCACCGAACATAACGTCCTCAGCAAGAGCCAAGCAGGGTTCATGCCAAACCACCGCACCACTGACCACATCTATACCCTGCACAGCCTCATTCAGAGACACGTCCACAATACAAAGAACGGGAAGATATACACCTGTTTCGTGGACTTTAAAAAGGCCTTTGATTCGGTGTGGCACCCGGGCTTATTCCTGAAACTGCTGGAGAGCGGAATAGGAGGAAAGACCTACGATGTTATCAAAAGCTCCTACACCGAGAACCTCTGCAGTGTGAGTGTGAACGGTAAAAGAACGGCTTATTTCCAGCAGAGCCGTGGAGTCAGACAAGGCTGCAGCCTAAGTCCAACGCTCTTCAACATTTACATCAACGAGCTGGCTACCGCTCTGGAATCTTCCACAGCACCAGGTCCCACCCTCCACGACACCCAGGTGAAATTCCTGCTGTATGCAGACGACCTGCTGCTTCTGTCACCACCCGAGAAAGGCCTCCAAGACAACCTGAAAATCTTAGAGAAATTCAGCTCCACCTGGGCACTACCGGTCAACCTAAAGAAAACCAACATCATGGTGTTCCAGAGGAGAAAGAGAAAATTAGACCAGTACCCTTCATTTGTCCTCAACAACTGCGCCCTTACAGGAACAGACAAATATACCTACCTGGGCCTAGAGATTCACCGGTCAGGAAGCTTCAAACAAGCCATAGAGACCCTGAAAGACAAGGCATGTAAAACCTTCTATGGCATCCGAAGGAAACTTTACCATCTGAAGCCACCAGTGAGGGTCTGGTTAAAAATCTTCGACTCTGTCATCGCCCCAATCCTCCTGTATGGCAGTGAAGTCTGGGGTCCTCACACCTACCCAGACTGGTCAAGGTGGGATTCCAGCCCAACAGAAATATTCCACCTGGAATTCTGCAAGCACCTTCTCCAAGTCCACCGGAGCACCTCCAATAGTGCCTGCCGGGCCGAGCTGGGCAGATTCCCTCTACACCTAACGGTTCTAAAGAGGGCACTGTCATTCCGGGCTCACCTACGTAGGAGCAATCCAAGCTCCCATCACCATAAAGCCCTGACACACGTAGGTGAAACAGAAAAACTAGGACCCTCGGAACAGCTCACCCAAACCCAACCTGACCAGAACACCAATCACAACAACCTGACAAAAGCCGAAATCAGGAAGATGGTAGACGAAGGCCAGGAGAGGTATGTCAGTGACTGGAAGAACGACATCATCAGCTCCCAGAAACTGACCATGTACCGGAGTCTACAGAGAGACTACAGTCTGGCCCCATACCTGGAGAAACTCCCAGACCCCAGAGACCGCCAGATCCTGAGCCGGTATAGACTCAGTGCCCACAGTCTGGCCATCGAATCCGGCCGACACAGGCAGAGCTACAAGCCCAGGGAGGAAAGACTATGCCAACACTGTGACCAGGAGGCCATAGAGGACGAAACCCACTTCCTGCTACACTGCTCCAAATACTCAGCAGTGAGGGACACTCACTTCAGGAGACTCTCACATCTCTTCCCGGATTTCATCACCATGAAGGAGGAAGAGAAAACATATATCTTGCTGGGGGAAGAAGAGAGAGCAGCGGAGATAGCAGCGCGTAATGTGAGCGAATGTCATAGACTGCGAGAAAGAGAACTATGATATGCCATGGACTTCTATAGTCCCCACCCCGGATCTGCCCCCATCACCCCTCCCTATGCCATGGACTTCTATAGCCCCCACCCCGGACCTGCGCCCCCATCACCCCTCCCTATGCCATGGACTTCTATAGCCCCCACCCCGGATCTGCCCCTACTCAACATCCCTATCCCTATTCCCCTTTTGTACACTTGCTTTGGCAAAACTAATGTGTATTTAGTCCTGACAATAAATCTTCTTGATTGAATTGAATTGAATATAGAGACCCCGGAGAGTGATATAGAGATCCCCCAGATAGTGATAGAGACCGCCCAGATAGTGATAGAGACCCCCGGAGAGTGAAAGAGACCCTCGGAAAGTGATAGAAACCCCAGAGAGTGATAGAGACCCCTGGAAAGTGATAGAAACACCCAGAGAGTAATAGAGATCCCAGAGAGTGATAGAGATCCCTACATACTGATAGAGACCCCCAGAGAGTGATAGAGACCCCCCAGATCGTGATAGAGACCCCCCCAGATCGTAATAGAGACCCCCCAGATCGTGACAGAGACCCCCAGATCTTGACAGAGACCCCCAGATCGTGACAGAGACCCCCAGATAGTGATAGACGTCCCTGGAGAGTGATAGAGACCCCTGAAAGAGTGATATAGAGACCCCCCGGAGAGTGATAGAGACCCCAGAGAGTGATAGAGACCACCGGAGAGTGATAGAGATCCCCCGAAGAGTGATAGAGACCCCCAGAGAGTGATAGAGACCACCGGAGAGTGATAGAGATCCCCAGAGAGTGATAGAGACCATCGGAGAGTTTTAGAGACTTCCAGATAGTGATAGACAACCCGGGAAAATGATAGAGACTCCCAGAGAGTGATAGAGACCCCCAGAGAGTGATAGAGACCCGCAGAGAGTGATAGAGACCACCGGAGAGTGATAGAGACTTCCAGAGAGTGATAGCCCCATACCTGGAGAAACTCCCAGACCCAGAGACCGCCAGATCCTGAGCCGGTATAGACTCAGCGCCCACAGTCTGGTCATCGAATCCGGCCGACACAGGCAGAGCTACAAGCCCAGGGAGGAAAGACTATGCCAACACTGTGACCAGGAGGCCATAGAGGACGAAACCCATTTCCTGCTACACTGCTCCAAATACTCAGCAGTGAGGGACACTCACTTCAGGAGACTCTCACATCTCTTCCCGGATTTCATCACCATGAAGGAGGAAGAGAAAACATATATCTTGCTGGGGGAAGAAGAGAGAGCAGCGGAGATAGCAGCGCGGTATGTGAGCGAATGTCATAGACTGCGAGAAAGAGAACTATGATATGCCATGGACTTCTATAGCCCCCACCCCGGATCTGCCCCCATCACCCCTCCCTATGCCATGGACTTTTATAGCCCCCACCCTGGACCTGCGCCCCCATCACCCCTCCCTATGCCATGGACTTCCATAGCCCCCACCCTGGATCTGCCCCTACTCAACATCCCTATCCCTATTCCCCTTTTGTACACTTGCTTTGGCAAAACTAATGTGTATTTAGTCCTGACAATAAAGCTTCTTTGAATTTGAATTGAATTTATAGAGACCCCGGGAGAATATAGAGACCCCAGAAGTGAAGGAGACCCCCAGATAGTGATAGAATCCCGGAGAGTGATAGAGACCCCTAGAGAGTGATAGAACCCCAGAGAGTGATAGAGACCCCTAGAGTGATAGAGATCACTGGAGAGTGATAGAGATCCCCAGAGAGTGATAGAGATCACCAAGATGACAGAGATCACCGAGAGTGATAGAGACTTCCAGATAGTGATAGAGACCCCTAGATGTATAGAGACCCCCAGAGTGAAAAGAGACCACCCAGATAGTTTATATAGACCCCCGGAGAGTGAAGAGACCCCCGAGAGTGATATAGAGACCCAGATAGTTATAGAGACCCCGAGAGTGAATAGAGACCCCCGGAGAGTGATAGAAACCCCCAGAGAGTAATAGAGACCCGGAGAGTGATAGAGATCCCTACAACTGATAGAGACCCCCAGAGAGTGATAGAGACCCCAGAGAGTGATAGAGACCCCTGGAGAGTGATAGAGACCCTCGGAGAGTGATATAGAAACCACCCAGATAGTGATATAGACCCCCGGAGAGTGATAGAGACCCCCGGAGAGTGATATAGAGACCCCCAGATAGTTATAGAGACCCCCGGAGAGTGATAGAGACCCCCGGAAAGTGATAGAAACCCCAGAGAGTAATAGAGATCCCGGAGAGTGATAGAGATCCCTACATACTGATAGAGACCCCCAGAGAGTGATAGAGACCCCCAGATTGTGATAGAGACCCCCCAGATCGTGACAGAGACCCCGAGATTGTGACAGAGACCCCCAGATCGTGACAGAGACCCCCGGATAATGATAGACATCCCTGGAGAGTGATAGAGACCTCTGAAAGAGTGATATAGAGACCCCCGGGTAGCGATAGAGACCCCCAGAGAGTGATAGAGACCACTGGAGAGTGATAGAGATCCCCAGAGAGTGATAGAGACCACCGGAGAGTTTTAGAGACTTCCAGATAGTGATAGACACCCCGGGAGAATGATAGACTCCCGGAGAGTAATATATACCCCCAGAGAGTGATAGAGACCCCCAGAGAGTGATAATGACCACCGGAGAGTGATAGAGACTTCCAGATAGTGATAGAGACCCCGGAGAATGATAGAGACCCCAGAGAGTGAAGGAGACCCCCAGATAGTGATAGAAATCCCTGGAGAGTGATAGAGACCCCTAGAGAGTGATAGAAACCCACAGAGAGTGATAGAGACCCACAAATAGTGATAGAGATCACTGGAGAGTGATAGAGACCCCCGGAGATTGATAGAGACCCCCAGAGAGTGATAGAGATCCCCGGAGAGTGATAGAGAGCCCCGAAGAGTAATAAAGACCCCCAGAGTGTGATAGAGACCCCCAGAGAGTGATACAGACCCCCAGATAGTGATGGAGACCCCAGAGTGTGTTAGAGACCCCCAGAGAGTGATAAAGACCCCCAGATAGTGATGGAGACCCCAAAGAGTGATAGAGACCCCCAGATAGTGTTATAGACTCCTGGAAAGTGATAGAGACCCTCAGTGATTGAGACCCCCATATAGTGAGAGACCCCCAGATAATGATAGAGACCACTGGAGAGTGATATAGAGACCCCCCAGGTAGGGTAGTGATAGAGACCCCCAGATAGTTATAGAGATCCCCAGATAGTGTTAGAGACCCCAGATAGAGATAGAGACCTCTGGAGAGCGATAGAATCCCCTAGATAGTAATAGAGACCACCAGATAGTATTTGAGACTCCCGGAGAGTGATAGAGACCCCCACATAGTGATAGAGACCCCAGAGAGTGATATAGAGACCCCCAGATAGTGATAGAGCCCCCGGAGAGTGATAGAGACCCCTGAGAGTGATAGAGACCCCCACATAGTGATAGAGACCGCCAGAAAGTGATAGAAACCTCCAGAGAGTGACAGAGACCCCCAGATAGTGATAGAGACCCCTGGGAGAGTGATATAGAGACCCCAAGAGAGTGATAGAGACCCCAGAGAGTGATGAGTGATAGAGACCCCTGGGAGAATGATATAGCGACCCCCGGATAGTGATAGAGACCCCCGGAGAGTGATAGAGACCCCCGGAGATTGATAGAAACCCCGGAGAGTGATGTAGACCTACAGATAGTAATAGAGACCCCTGAATAATAATAGAGATCCCAGGAGAGTGATAGAGACCCCCACATAGTGATAGAGACCCCAGAGAGTGATATAGAGACCCCCAGATAGTGATAGAGCCCCTGGAGAGTGATAGAGACCCCTGAGAGTGATAGAGACCCCCACATAGTGATAGAGACCGCCAGAAAGTGATAGAAACCTCCAGAGAGTGACAGAGACCCCCAGATAGTGATAGAGACCCCTGAATAGTAATAGAGATCCCAGGAGAGTGATAGAGACCCCTGAATAGTAATAGAGACCCCCAGAGAGTAATAGAGACCCCTGTAGAGTGATAGAGACCCCCAGAGAGTAATAGAGACCCCTGTAGAGTGATAGAGACCCCCAGATAGTGATAGAAACACCCGGAGAGTGATAGAGACCCTCAGATAGTGACAGAGACCCCCAGATAGTGACACAGACCCCAGATAGTGATAGAAACACCCGGATAGTGACACAGACCCCTATCTATTATGCTGCCCCTCGTGTCGCTCAGGGGGCGGTCACCTTCGAGGACGTGGCGGTGCGGTTCTCGGAGGAGGAGTGGCGCGGTCTCCGCTCTCAGCAGAAGGATCTGTACAGAGAAGTGATGGCCGACAACTACCGGAACCTGACGTCTCTGGGTAAGAATCAGAGGCAGTGATGTCACGCTGTGTGGGGTGGAGCGCAGTGATGTCACGCTGTGGGGGTGAGGCGCAGTGATGTCAAGCTGTGCGGGGAAGGGGCTCAGTGATGTCACGCTGTGTGGGGGTGGAGCGCAGTGATGTCACGCTGTGCGGGGGAGGGGCGCAGTGATGTCACGCTGTGCGGGGAAGGGGCTCAGTGATGTCACGCTGTGTGGGGGTGGAGCGCAGTGATGTCACGCTGTGCGGGGGAGGGGCGCAGTGATGTCACGCTGTGCGGGGAAGGGCTCAGTGATGTCACGCTGTGTGGGGGTGGGCGCAGTGATGTCACGCTGTGTGGGGTGGGCGCAGTGATGTCACGCTGTGCGGGGGAGGGGCTCAGTGATGTCACGCTGTGTGGGGGTGGAGCGCAGTGATGTCACGCTGTGGGGGGTGGAGCGCAGTGATGTCACGCTGTGTGGGGGTGGGCCAGTGATGTCACGCTGTGTGGGGGTGGGCGCAGTGATGTCACGCTGTGTGGGGTGGGGCTCAGTGATGTCACGCTGTGCGGGGGAGGGGCTCAGTGATGTCACGCTGTGTGGGGGTGGAGCGCAGTGATGTCACGCTGTGTGGGGTGGGCGCAGTGATGTCACGCTGTGCGGGGAAGGGGCTCAGTGATGTCACGCTGTGCGGGGGAGGGCTCAGTGATGTCACGCTGTGCAGGGGTGGAGCGCAGTGATGTCACGCTGTGTGGGGGTGGGCGCAGTGATGTCACGCTGTGGGGGTGGAGGGCTCAGTGATGTCACGCTGTGTGGGGAGTGGCGCTAAGTGATGTCACGCTGTGCGGGGGGGCCAGTGATGTCACGCTGTGCGGGGGTGGGGCGCAGTGATGTCACGCTGTGCGGGGTGGCGCAGTGATGTCACGCGTGTGGGGGTGGGGCGCAGTGATGTCACGCTGTGCGGGGGAGGGCCAGTGATGTCACGCTGTGTGAGGGGGGGCAAGTGATGTCACGCTGTGGGGGTGGGGCGACAGTGATGTCACGCTGTGCGGGGGTGGGGCGCAGTGATGTCACGCTGTGCGGGGGTGGGGCGCAGTGAGTCACGCTGTGCGGGGGTGGGGCGCAGTGATGTCACGCTGTGCGGGGTGGGGCGCAGTGATGTCACGCTGTGGCGGGGTGAGGCGCAGTGATGTCACGCTGTGCGGGGGTGGGCGCAGTGATGTCACGCTGTGCGGGGTGGGGCCAGTGATGTCACGTGTGCAGGGGTGGGCGCAGTGATGTCACGTTGTCGGGGTGGAGCGCAGTGATGTCACGCTGTGCGGGGGTGGAGCGCAGTGATGTCACGCTGTGCGGGGTGAGGCGCAGTGATGTCACGTGTGGGGGGTGGAGCGCAGGTGATGTTCCCGCTGTCGGGGGTGAAGCGCAGTGGTTTCTCACGCGGCGAGGGTGAGGGGCAGTGAGTCACGACTGTGCGTGAGTGGTGAGCAGATAAGCAATGCTGTGGACGCGGAGCCAGTGTAATGTCACTCTGGCAGGGCGGTGAGCGCAGTGATGTAACAGCATGAATTGAGTGCAGCTCGAGGGGACTGGAGGATAAGACACTAATGTATCAGCAATAGGACTGCAGCTCTGAGGTGACTGGAGATAAGACTGATGTAACAGCAGAATAGGACTGCAGCTATGGGGGTGACTGGAGGGTAAGACAGTGTAACAGCAGAATAGTGACTGCAGCCTGGAGGTGATGGGGTAGTACAATGTACACTGCCAGAACAGGTGACGTGCAGCTCTGAGTGACTGGAGGATAAGACACAGTAACAGAGATAGTGACTGCAGCTCTGGAGGTGACTGGAGGATAAGACACGAATGTAACAGCAGAATAGTGACTGCAGCTCTGGAGGTGACTGGAGGATAAGACACGATGTAACAGCAGAATAGTGACTGCAGCTCTGGAGGTGACTGGAGGATAAGACACAATGTAACAGCAGAATAGTGACTGCAGCTCTGGAGGTGACTGGAGGATAAGACAATGTAACAGCAGAATAGTGACTGCAGCTCTGGAGGTGACTGGAGGATAAGACACATGTAACAGCAGAATAGTGACTGCAGCTCTGGAGGTGACTGGAGGATAAGACACGATGTAACAGCAGAATAGTGACTGCAGCTCTGGAGGTGACTGAAGGATAAGACACGATGTAACAGCAGAATAGTGACTGCAGCTCTGGAGGTGACTGGAGGATAAGAACATATGTAACAGCAGAATAGTGACGCTAGCTCTGGAGGTGACTGGAGGATAAGACACGATGTAACAGCAGAATAGTGACTGCAGCTCTGGAGGTGACTGGAGGATAAGACACGATGTAACAGCAGAATAGTGACTGCAGCTCTGTAGGTGACTGGAGGATAAGACATGATGTAACAGCAGAATAGTGACTGCAGCTCTGGAGGTGACTGAAGGATAAGACATGATGTAACAGCAGAATAGTGACTGCAGCTCTGGAGGTGACTGGAGGATAAGACATGATGTAACAGCAGAATAGTGAGTGCAGCTCTGGAGGTGACTGGAGGATAAGACACGATGTAACAGCAGAATAGTGAGTGCAGCTCTGGAGGTGACTGGAGGATAAGACACAATGTAACAGCAGAATAGTGACTGCAGCTCTGAGGTGACTGGAGGATAAGACACGATGTAACAGCAGAATAGTGATGCAGCTCTGGAGGTGACTGAGGATAAGACACGATTAACAGCGAATATGATGCAGCTCTGGAGGTGACGAGATAAGACACGATGTAACAGCAGAATAGTGACTGCAGCTCTAGAGGACTGGAGGATAAGACACGATGTAACAGCAGAATAGTGATGCAGCTCTGGAGGTGACTGGAGGATAAGACACGATGTAACAGCAGAATATGATGCAGCTCTGGAGGTGACTGGAGGATAAGACAGATGTAACAGCAGAATATGACTGCAGCTCTGGGGTGACTGAGGATAAGACAGATGTAACAGCAGAATAGTGATGCAGCTTGGAGGATAAGACACGATGTAACAGCAGAATATGATGCAGCTCTGAGGTGACTGGAGGATAAGACACGATGTAACAGCAGATAGTGACGCAGCTCTGAGGTGACTGGAGGATAAGACAGATGTAACAGAGAATAGTGATGCAGCTCTGGAGGTGACTGGAGGATAAGACACGATGTAACAGCGAATAGTGACTGCAGCTCTGGAGGACTGGAGGATAAGACACGATGTAACAGCAGAATAGTGATGCAGCTCTGAGGTGACTGGAGGATAAGACACGATGTAACAGCAGAATAGTGAGTGCAGCTTGGAGGTGACTGAGGATAAGACACGATGTAACAGCAGAATAGTGACTGCAGCTCTGGAGGGACTGAGGATAAGACACGATGTAACAGCAGAATAGTGAGTGCAGCTCTGGAGGTGACTGAGGATAAACATGATGTAACAGCAAATAGTGATGCAGCTCTGGAGGTGACTGGAGGATAAGACACAATGTAACAGCAGAATAGTGATGCAGCTCTGGAGGTGACTGGGGATAAGACACGATGTAACAGCAGAATAGTGAGTGCAGCTCTGAGGTGACTGAGGATAAGACAGATGTAACAGCAGAATAGTGACTGCAGCTCTGGAGAGACTGGAGGATAAGACACGATGTAACAGCAGAATAGTGACTGCAGCTCTGGAGGTGACTGAGGATAAGACATGATGTAACAGCAGAATAGTGAGTGCAGCTCTGGAGGTGACTGGAGGATAAGACACAATGTAACAGCAGAATAGTGAGTGCAGCTCTGGAGGTGACTGGAGGATAAGACACGATGTAACAGCAGAATAGTGAGTGCAGCTCTGGAGGTGACTGAAGGATAAGACATGATGTAACAGCAGAATAATGATGCAGCTCTGGAGGTGACTGGAGGATAAGACATGATGTAACAGAAGAATAGTGAGTGCAGCTCTGGAGGTGACTGGAGGATAAGACACGATGTAACAGCTGAATAGTGACTGCAGCTCTGGAGGAGACTGGAGGATAAGACACGATATAACAGCAGAATAGTGAGTGCAGCTTTGGAGGTGACTGGAGGATAAGACACGATGTAACAGCAGAATACTGAGTGCAGCTCTGGAGGTGACTGGAGGATAAGACACGATGTAACAGCAGAATAGTGAGTGCAGCTCTGGAGGTGACTGGAGGATAAGACACGATGTAACAGCAGAATGGTGAGTGCAGCTCTGAGGTGACTGGAGGATAAGACACGATGTAACAGCAGAATAGTGAGTGCAGCTCTGGAGGTGACTGGAGGATAAGACACAATGTAACAGCAGAATAGTGACCGCAGCTCTGAGGTGACTGGAGGATAAGACATGATGTAACAGCAGAATAGTGACTGCAGCTCTGGAGGTGACTGGAGGATAAGACACGATGTAACAGCAGAATAGTGAGTGCAGCTCTGGAAGTGACTGGAGGATAAGACACAATGTAACAGCAGAATAGTGACTGCAGCTCTGGAGGAGACGGAGGATAAGACACGATGTAACAGCAGAATATTGACTGCAGCTCTGGAGGAGACTGGAGGATAAGACAGGATGTAACAGCAGAATAGTGAGTGCAGCTCTGGAGGTGACTGGAGGATGAGACACGATGTAACAGCAGAATAGTGACCGCAGCTCTGGAGGTGACTGGAGGATAAGACATGATATAACAGCAGAATAGTGAGTGCAGCTCTTGAGGTGACTGGAGGATAAGACACGATGTAACCGCAGAATAGTGAGTGCAGCTCTTGAGGTGACTGGAGGATAAGACATGATATAACAGCAGAATAGTGAGTGCAGCTCTGAGGTGACTGGAGGATAAGACACGATGTAACGCAGAATAGTGAGTGCAGCTCTGGAGGTGACTGGAGGATAAGACATGATAAACAGCAGAATAGTGAGTGCAGCTCTTGAGGTGACTGGAGGATGAGACACGATATAACAGCAGAATAGTGACCGCAGCTATGGAGGTGACTGGAGGATAAGACACGATGTAACGCAGAATAGTGAGTGCAGCTCTTGAGGTGACTGGAGGATAAGACACGATGTAACCGCAGAATAGTGATGCAGCTCTGGAGGTGACTGGAGGATAAGACACGATATAACAGCAGAATAGTGACTGCAGCTCTGGAGGTGACAGGAGGATAAGACACGATGTAACAGCTGAATATTGACTGCAGCTCTGGAGGTGACTGGAGGATAAGGCACCGATGTAACAGTGAATATTGACTGCAGCTCTGGAGTGACTGGAGGATAAGACACGATGTAACAGCAGAATAGTGAGTGCAGCTCTGGAGGTGACTGGAGATAAGACACGATGTAACAGCAGAATAGTGAGTGCAGCTCTGGAGGTGACTGGAGGATAAGACACGATGTAACAGCAGAATAGTGACTGCAGCTCTGGAGTGTGACTGGAGGATAAGACCGATGTAACAGCAGAATAGTGACTGCAGCTCTGGAGGTGACTGGAGGATAAGACGCAATGTAACAGCAGAATAGTGACTGCAGTGCTGGAGGTGACTGGAGATAAGACATGAAGTAACAGCAGAATAGTGACTGCAGCTCTGGAGGTGACTGGAGATAAGACACGATGTAACAGCAGAATAGTGACTGCAGCTCTGGAGTTGACTGGAGGATGAGACACAATGTAACAGCAGAATAGTGACTGCAGCTGCTGGAGGTGACTGGAGATAAGACACGATGTAACAGCAGAATAGTGAGTGCAGCTCTGGAGGTGACAGGAGGATAAGACACGATGTAACAGCAGAATAGTGACTGCAGCTCTGGAGGTGACTGGAGGATAAGACACGATGTAACAGGCAGAATAGTGAGTGCAGCTCTGGAGGTGAAAGGAGGATAAGACACGATGTAACAGCAGAATAGTGACTGCAGCTCTGGAGGTGACAGGAGGATAAGACACGATGTAACAGCTGAATATTGACTGCAGCTCTGGGTGACTGGGGATAAGCACGATGTAACAGGGGAATATTGACTGCAGCTCTGGAGGTGACTGGAGGATAAGACACGATGTAACAGCTGAATATTGACTGCAGCTCTGGAGGTGACTGGAGGATAAGACACGATGTAACACAGAATAGTGAGTGCAGCTCTGGAGGTGACTGGAGGATAAGACACGATGTAACAGCAGAATAGTGATGCGCTCTGGAGGTGACTGGAGGATAAGACACGATGTAACAGCAGAATAGTGAGTGCAGCTCTGGAGGTGACTGGAGGATAAGACACAATGTAGCAGCAGAATGGTGACTGAGCTCTGGAGGTGACTGGAGGATAAGACACGATGTAACAGCAGAATAGTAGCGCAGCTCTGGAGGTGACTGGAGAATAAGACACGATGTAACAGCAGAATAGTGACTGCAGCTCTGGAGGTGGACTGGAGGATAAGACACGATTAACAGCAGAATAGTGAGTGCAGCTCTGGAGGTGACTGGAGATAAGACATGATGTAACAGCAGAATAGTGAGTGCAGCTCTGGAGGTGACTGGAGGATAAGACACGATGTAACAGCAGAATGTGATGACTGTACTATTTGGAGGTGACTGGAGGATAAGACACGATGTAACAGCAGAATAGTGATGCAGCTCTGGAGGTGACTGGAGGATAAGACACAATGTAACGGCAGAATAGTGACTGCAGCTCTGGAGGTGACTGGAGGATAAGACACAATGTAACAGGTGAATATTGACTGCAGCTCTGGAGGTGACTGGAGATAAGACATGATGTAACAGCAGAATAGTTACTGCAGCTCTGGAGGTGACTGGAGATAAGAAACGATGTAACAGGTGAATATTGACTGCAGCTCTGGAGGTGACTGGAGGATAAGACATGATGTAACAGCAGAATAGTGACTGCAGCTCTGGAGGTGACTGGAGGATAAGACACGATGTAACAGCAGAATAGTTAGTGCAGCTATGGAGGTGACTGGAGGATAAGACACGATGTAACAGCTGAATATTGAGTGCAGCTCTGGAGGTGACTGGAGGATAAGACACGATATAACAGCTGAATATTGACTGCAGCTCTGGAGGTGACTGGAGGATTGGACATGTGATAAGGCCTTATTGTGGCTGCAGCTTTGGTGGTGACTGTAGTCTTTGTGTCTTCAGGTGAGCCGATGGTGAACGGTGGCGCTGTGTGGAGCAGAGAGCAGTGCGCTGCGGTGGAGGACGCTATGGTGGAGGACGCTGCGGTGGAGGACGCTGCGGTGGAGGATTCTGCGGCGGAGGCTGTAGTGGAGGACGCTGCGGTGGAGGATGCTGCGGTGGAGGACGCTGCGGCGGACGCTATGGTGGAGGACGCTGCCGTGGAGGAAGCTGCCGTGGAGGATGCTGCGGTGGAGGATTCTGCGGGGGGTGTTGGTGGCGCCGGGCCCCCGGGGCCATGCGCACTAGAAGATCTTTGCGATTAGTGAAGCGTAGCTCCGGACAACGGTCAGAGGTAAAGAGGCGGACTCTGCAGACGTTCGGTGCTTCGGGCCCCCGTGGCGCTGCTCCGTGCGGCGGCCGCTCCCCATCCCCCTCGTCCTGTAGGAGTGATGCCGCCCCGGAGACCCCGGACAGCGAGGGTAAATGTCACCGCTGCGCCCGGTGCGGAGAGAGCTGGAGCCGCCTCATCGACTTACTGAGCCACCAGACGGGCGACTGTCAGGAGCGGCCGCACCGCTGCAGCGTCTGCGCCAAGACCTTCGCCAAGAAGCAGCACCTGAGCGCCCACCGCAGGACGCACACGGAGGAGCGGCCCTACACCTGCCAGCAGTGCGGCAGCAGCTTCCGGCAGAACTCCACCCTGACCACGCACCTGTGGAGCCACGCTGGCCACAAGCCCTTCCACTGCTCCTGCTGCACCAAGAGCTTCAGCCGCAAGACCGACCTGGTGGCGCACGTGCGGAGGCACACGGGCGAGCGGCCCTACGAGTGCCCCTACTGCTGGGACCGCTTCATCCGCAAGAAGTCTCTGCAGCGCCACCTGCTGAAGCACGCGGGGGAGAGCCTGCGGGCCGGCTGGCAGAGCGACTACCCCCACTGGAAGCAGGGCCCCAGCCTGCCCGAGGGGACCCTGAAGACAGAGGAGCCCCCCGCAGAGGAGGTGTCCGCGCGGCCGACAACACAGCCTGCCAGAGAGGTACTGAGCCACTCCTAGGGGCCAGAGCTCATCCTGAGCCTCCCGGTGCATCAGCACAGCTGCACCGAGGACTCACAGCAGGGAGGAAACTGACAGCATTCAGGGAGCGCGGAAGCTGTCTGACAGCTAGTGGCGCAATTCTTGTCACTGGTGGTTGTCACTCAGTGTCAGTAACATCAGACCTGAGATGTCACAAGGGGTTAATTAAGGTGGAAGCATTTTTAAAGGGATACGTAGTTGGGGACAGGAAAGTTAAAGGTTTCACATCTCAGGGTGAGGATGTGTCATCCATCGTGACATCACGTGGCTGCTGCATGATGTCACCACAAGCCACAGCCATCACATGACGTCATTATGGCCGTCTGATCATCGCCCCGTGATGTGATCATGTGATCGTCGAGACGCAGCGTAAGAATCCACTGGTCATTATATCTCCAGCAGAGAAAGCCTCAAACGTGATGGATGCTACAGTTCTCACAGTGGCCACCAGGTGGCTCAGAGATAAGTACTGCAGTTCTCACAGTGGCCACCAGATGGCACAGAGATAAATACTGCAGTGCTCACAGTGGCCACAAGATGGCTCAGAGATAAGTGCTGCAGTTCTCACAGTGGCCACCAGGTGGCTCAAAAATAAGTACTGCAGTTCTCACAGTGGCCACCAGGTGGCTCAAAAATAAGTACTGCAGTTCTCACAGTGGCCACCAGGGCTCAGAGATAAGTACTGCAGTTCTCACAGTGGCCACCAGATGGCACAGAGATAAATACTGCAGTGCTCACAGTGGCCACAAGATGGCTCAGAGATAAGTGCTGCAGTTCTCACAGTGGCCACCAGGTGGCTCAAAAATAAGTACTGCAGTTCTCACAGTGGCCACCAGGTGGCTCAGAGATAAGTACTGCAGTTCTCACAGTGGCCACCAGGTGGCTCAGAGATAAGTACTGCAGTTCTCACAGTGGCCACCAGATGGCACAGAGATAAATACTGCAGTGCTCACAGTGGCCACAAGATGGCTCAGAGATAAGTGCTGCAGTTCTCACAGTGGCCACCAGGTGGCTCAGAAATAAGTACTGCAGTTCTCACAGTGGCCACAAGATGGCTCAGAGATAAGTGCTGCAGTTCTCACAGTGGCCACCAGATGGCACAGAGATAAATACTGCAGTGCTCACAGTGGCCACAAGATGGCTCAGAGATAAGTGCTGCAGTTCTCACAGTGGCCACCAGGTGGCTCAGAAATAAGTACTGCAGTTCTCACAGTGGCCACCAGGTGGCTCAGAGATAAGTACTGCAGTTCTCACAGTGGCCACCAGATGGCACAGAGATAAATACTGCAGTGCTCACAGTGGCCACAAGATGGCTCAGAGATAAGTGCTGCAGTTCTCACAGTGGCCACCAGGTGGCTCAGAAATAAGTACTGCAGTTCTCACAGTGGCCACAAGATGGCTCAGAGATAAGTGCTGCAGTTCTCACAGTGGCCACCAGATGGCACAGAGATAAATACTGCAGTGCTCACAGTGGCCACAAGATGGCTCAGAGATAAGTGCTGCAGTTCTCACAGTGGCCACCAGGTGGCTCAGAAATAAGTACTGCAGTTCTCACAGTGGCCACCAGGTGGCTCAGAGATAAGTACTGCAGTTCTCACAGTGGCCACCAGATGGCACAGAGATAAATACTGCAGTGCTCACAGTGGCCACAAGATGGCTCAGAGATAAGTGCTGCAGTTCTCACAGTGGCCACCAGGTGGCACAGAGATAAGTGCTGCAGTTCTCACAGTGGCCACCAGATGGCACAGAGATAAATACTGCAGTGCTCATAGTGGCCACCAGATGGCACAAACAAATGCTGCAGTTCTCACAGTGGCCACCAGATGGCACAGAGATAATACTGCAGTGCTCACAGTGGCCACCAGATGACACAGAGATAAAAGCTGCAGTTCTCACAGTGGCCACCAGATGGCACAGAGATAAAAGCTGCAGTTCTCACAGTGGCCACCAGATGATGGTACATTCCTTCTTCAACTGCCAGCACTGCAGTATTTATCTCTGTGCCATCTGGTGGCCACTGTGAGAACTGCAGCTTTTATCTCCGGCTATCTGGTGGTCACTGTGAGAACTGCAGTATTTATCTCTGTGACATCTGGTGGCCACTGTGAGAACTGCAGCATTTATGTCTGTGCCATTTGGTGGCCACTGTGAGAACTGCAGCAATTATCTCTGTGCCTTCTGGTGGCCACTGTGGGAACTGCAGCATTTCTGTGCCATCTAGTGGCTACTGTGAGAACTGCAGTATTTATGTCTGTGCCATCTGGTGGCCACTGTGAGAACTGCAGCATTTATCTCTGTACCATCTGGTGGCCACTTTGAGAACTTGAACATTTATCTCTGTGCCATCTGGTGGCCAGTGTGAGAACTGCAGCAATTATTTCTGTGCCTTCTGGTGCGCCACTGTGGGAACTGCAGTATTTATCTCTGTGCCATCTGGTGGCCAGTGTGAGAACTGCAGCAATTATTTCTGTGCCATCTGGTGGTCACTAATATGAAAATAAATCGTGATCACAACCTTAATGGAAATGGTGCTTAAAGTCTAGGTTCCCACACCGGGTACTAATGACAAAGAAAAGACTAAGCACTCAACTTCATAATTTATTAGTAGTATCTTCAAAACGTTTCGGTCTTGGTGACCTTCATCAGTAACTACTGAAATAACAATTCAAATGCATAAGAATTTATACAGACAAAAAAGGAAAAAGCAAAATAAACTAAAGTATATACAAAATATGTCTATATGGGTCTAAATCAAGAGCAAAAAGAAAACGAGTGGATTGGCTACAAGTATGGATAGACAGTCGTGGTGGTATCCTAAATAGGAAAATCAGGAAACAATAGTGCCGTACCTTATATGTATATAGAAAATGGCTCCTAGAGAGACCGGCGCCCCAAGTGAAGACTGCTGCCTAAATAAGGGTGTAATGATTGTGAGAATGGCTCGGAGTATCGACCGTGAATAGATAGTGATGACCAAACAGGCAGTACTTACATCAAAATAAGCTTATGACAAAGCTGAGAAAACTGAGAAATTAACAAAAATCAGTGGTGTATTGTCAAAGTAGAAAAAGAGCTTATATAGCGTCTGTATTAAATGACCTCTGTGGTAATCAGAGGTCATCAGAGGTAATCAGAGGTCATCAGAGGTCATCAGAGGTCATCAGAGGTAATCAGAGGTCATCAGAGGTAATCAGAGGTAATCAGAGGTAATCAGAGGTCATCAGAGGTCATCAGAGGTAATCAGAGGTCATCAGAGGTCATCAGAGGTCATCAGAGTCATCAGAGATCATCAGAGGTCATCAGAGGTCATCAGAGGTAATCAGAGGTCATCAGAGGTCATCAGAGGTCATCAGAGATCATCAGAGGTCATCAGAGGTCATTTAATACAGACGCTATATAAGCTCTTTTTCTACTTTGACAATACACCACTGATTTTTGTTAATTTCTCAGTTTTCTCAGCTTTGTCATAAGCTTATTTTGATGTAAGTACTGCCTGTTTGGTCATCACTATCTATTCACGGTCGATACTCCGAGCCATTCTCACAATCATTACACCCTTATTTAGGCAGCAGTCTTCACTTGGGGCGCCGGTCTCTCTAGGAGCCATTTTCTATATACATATAAGGTACGGCACTATTGTTTCCTGATTTTCCTATTTAGGATACCACCACGACTGTCTATCCATACTTGTAGCCAATCCACTCGTTTTCTTTTTGCTCTTGATTTAGACCCATATAGACATATTTTGTATATACTTTAGTTTATTTTGCTTTTTCCTTTTTTGTCTGTACAAATTCTTATGCATTTGAATTGTTATTTCAGTAGTTACTGATGAAGGTCACCAAGACCGAAACGTTTTGAAGATACTACTAATAAATTATTAAGCTTAGTCTTTTCTTTGTCATCTGGTGGTCACTGTGACAACTGCAGCATTAATCTCTGAGCCACCTGGTGGCCACTGTGAGAACTGCAGCAATTATCTCTGTGCCATCTGGTGGCCACTGTGAGAGAACTACAGCATACACCACTGAGACTTTGCAGATTTTCCCCATCAAGGGTTTTTTCTTGTATTTACCATCACAGTTATAAA
>JARQOD010009386.1:0-31621 GCA_033576555.1 Oophaga sylvatica
TTTTTAAATTTCACTAATGAAGTTAAAAAATTTTGGTTGGATAATTTTTGACATACCCTGCACATGGGCCTCACACAGGTGAAATTGTTGAATGTACAGGCTGTTTAAAAAGTTCTTCTGATAAGACATACAATCAGTAATTGTTTACTGTGCCAAAGCTTCACTGATTAGGGAACACAGATTTTCCTGCTAATATGCCCATTCCACTTCCTCAAATATTTCTGAACAATTTTGTAACAAATAAATATTTTTTTTAAATAAAATTTCAATTATGAAGTTCAAAGAAATTTCATTCAATAATTTTTTAAAGGGTAGCTCTTTCTTATAATCCTAATCAAGGTGCTAATGGGAAAATTCAACCCAGTTGCTTTTTACAATGGTATTTCATTTCATTCAAAATGAGAAACAAGGAAAGTTTGTTGTATCTTATATTGACGCTCATAATAAGTTACATTTTGGTTAGAAAAATATTGTATTCTGTGCCCAAACCTGGCCGGGATGGCTTTTTGGTACAATAAATAATGATATTTAGATATCTCCAATTGAGCCTATGTAGTGACATATGGGAGTACAATTTTCATTGAATTGGATGATTGATGTTTCTTTGGGATACAAATTGAGAACTGATGATGTCATGAAGGTAGAGAAAGAAAAATATTGAAAGCAGTAGGTAAGAATGCTGATGGAGCTGATGACAACTTTCTAGTGCAAAGTGGTTCCAGTAAGATGATTTTGAAGAGGAGAATTGCTTAAGCCTTGAGCATTTTGCTGGTCATTTTCTTGTCTACACATGTGCAGGTGATGCATTTTCATGTGTTAATGGAGTAATGTAGTTCAAATTCAATATGTACCAGCAAGAGCAACATTGTTAAGGCTGGCGGAACGCACAAAATAATATAAATAATAAGTGCGTTCGCAGCCCGGGGTCCACCGTGCAGGCGAAGCCCGCTGCTGGCAAAAAGGCGCAAGAAGCAAACTCTGTTATCACGCAGAGCTGCCAACATAAACGCCGTAATGTGCTGTGGCAATGAGTGCGAACTCTGTTACTCCACAGAGCCGCTAAAGAGGAGCCGCAACGCTATATGGCGATGTGTGCGCACTCACTAGACACAACTGAGTGGCAAAGAAAACACAGCTAGGGCGCTGACTAGCGTTGAAAGCGAACCCTGTTACGTCACAGGGCCACTGAGAAAAAGCACTGTGTCCTGTAAGGCTCTCAGATACACAGTTAATTGCTAAGCGTACATAAAGCGTGATCATGTGCTGATGTCCTCGCGGGAGTCACCCGCAATCTATGGCGTCTGAACGCTAGACCCTGAATACGGCAATCAAAACTCCTCACCGGTTATGCCGGTAATCTAGGGCATCTAGGACACCGACTGTAAGGTTCTTTGTCTCTGTTGACATGTTCCTTGAAACTCAGTTTTCCGTCGGCCATTTTGCTTTCTGTCTTTCTGCAGCTCTTGCCCTCAGTTAATATGGAGTTTCCAGTTTTCATGTTCCCGCCCTGATTCTTCCCTCTTGCTTCTTAAGCAGCCTCAGCTGAACAATCAGTGCTCTTGAATCAAGCCTCAGTCAGTCTGTGACCTGACTCCTGGAAGCCTTGGACTTGTACTCCAGCTATTCCCTAATGAGGAACCTTGGAACACTTTTGGACTCTGGAAACCTGCTGTTTGGTGAATCCATGTTTGCAGAGGAATTACGGTACAGAGAAGAGATCCTGAACCTGCTTTGGAGATTTATTGTAGTGCTTGAAGTTACTCTGGCCTGCTGTGTCTCCTGTCGTTGTTCCTGCAAACTGTGTGAACTTTTCGGTATGCTTGTATGAAGTAATACAAGTCATTTCATTTCAACCTATGTCTCCTGTGTTTTCCTCGCACCCAAGCACAAGACGCTATAGGAACTGTACACTATACTTGACAAGATTCAGGAGCCAATGTTTAGTGTCTGCTGGGTCTGGGAAAGCCGTGTCTGCTATGACTGTGGATATCAGATGTCCGTTTAATACCTTATGTGATGACAGTGGTTGTGACTTCTCACAACCATTCCAGGTGAGCGCATTCCCTTAAAATTTTACTCTGGAGTGTTACCACAGGTAAACACTATTGTTTTTTTTTTTTTTTTCTCCTTTCCTCTTCTCCTTCCAGCACCTCTGCCTTAAAAGATCTGGAAGATGGAGGCCCGCATAAAGGAACTTTGCGGAGTGACTGATACAATCCTTTCAGATGTACAGACTTTAAAAACCCGTTTTGCAAGCCTACAGGACCTCACTAATCATAATTTGCAAGTGTTTGGACAGACTACCCAGGAATTGCGAGCCAGGATTGAGGCTCTAGAGCAACGAGCCCAGGCTCCTGCCATAACCCCAAGTTCTGGGATCCCCAAATTACCTCATTTTCGTTTTGGCGGTGAACGTGAGAAATTCAGGGGATTTATTAATCAATGCAATTTATTTTTCTCTGCACATGCTTCACAATTTCTCACTGAACGATCCAAAGTGCTTACTATAATCATGTTGCTTACCAATAAGGCTTTGATGTGGGCAAACCCTCTGAGGATGATTGTTTGAATCACCTTGATGCTTTTATTTCAGTCATGGGGCAGGTGTTTGATGACCCCAATCGAGGTGCAACAGCTGAAGCAGCCATGTTAACTTTGTGCCAAGGTAAGCGTTCAGTAGCCGAATATGCCCTGGATTTCAGGAGATGGGCTCTTGATACCACTTGGGACACTTCCGCTAAAAAATCTATTTTTCGGAAAGGGTTGTCTCCACTGATTAAGGATGAACTTGCTCGTGCCGACCCTCCCACTGCGTTAGGTGACTTTATTAACTATTGTATCCGTATTGATGCTCGTCTGACTGAACGTAGACAAGAGAGATGGTTCGAAAATAATCGCACTAACCTTTTACTACCTCCCTCCTCAGCTAAGGAACCTTTGAGTAGTAGAGTTGAGCGATACTTTCCGATATCCAAAAGTATCGGAATCGGAATTGTATCGCCGATACCCAAAAAATATCGGCGATACCCGATACCGATACCGGAAATCCAATGTAAGTCTATGGGAACAAACTATCGGAATTAAAAAAAACCCATTCTTGCCTTGTTGGTTAATTGTACATGAAGGAAAACAACAAAGAGTAATGTAGAATGTATTGGGGAAGGTTGAGGAGACATTAAAGGCATAGATGTTTAACCCAATCAAATGGAATAGCATAAATATTTTTTTTTTTAAAGATGTTCGGATTGACGAAGAAATTGACAATGTTGTTAACGTTTTTTCTATTTTGGCAAATATGTATATTTCACAACTTCCATGCTCTTCACCTTTTTAACTTTTGACACACTTTCTCCTTCATAATCTTCAGCAGCATCATCTTTTTCATCAAATTATTCTTCATCTTCACCTTCTTTATCTTCTTCTTAAACTTCTTGCTATTCATCTTTTTGTTAACATTACTCATATTCTTCTTATTAAACTATTATTCTTATTCATATTGTACTTCATCTTCTTCATCATATTCTTATTTGTGACAGAGAATCCTGTACTTGTAATCTGTCAAAGTATGAATTTTTCATCCTTCCGTTCTTGCTGTCACAAAATATTTAAATTACAACAGTATTTGTCCGTGTTCAGTTTAGCCTGCAGCAGCAGGCATTTTCCAGGGGCACCACGAGGAGGAACGGACTCACCCCCATACACTGCTTAGTCTTCTTCTGCTTAGAATTTAGAGCATATATTTTGCTCTTCATTTTGGTCTTATACTTCATGTTCTTCTGCTTTTTGATCTTCTGCTTATTGTTCTTAAGTCTCTTGTTCTGTATCTTGTAGTTTGTCTTAACCTTCTTAGTCCTGTTTGGTAATCTTTTATTTCTTCTTTGTGATGGTGTTTAGGCTGGTTGGCTTGATGCTCGTCGTCCTTGTGGTCGTCATCTTCTTCGGGGTGGTCATCAGGGTCGTCGTCTTCATTGTTGGAGATCCAGAGTGATTACCCAAAAAAGCATTGAAAAAATCTTCAATTTGTAAATGTAGCAGAAGGTACAAGAGTCAATGCAAGTAACGAGGACCAGCTGACTGTGCTGGAACCCGGAGGGGCAGCAGAAGGAAAAGAGCCAATGGCACAACCGAGGACCAGCTGACGTTACTGGGACACGGTTACTAAGCGGGAGGTACCTGTGCTCCAAAGCACTACCAAGGACCAGCAGACGTTGCTGGAACTCGGATACCGAGATGGAGGCACCTAGGCCAAAGGCACTGCGGAGAACCAGCTGACGGTACTGGAACCCGGACGGGTAGCAGAAGGTACAAGAGCCAATGCAAGTAACGAGGACCAGCTGACTGTGCTGGAACCCGGAGGGGCAGCAGAAGGAAAAGAGCCAATGGCACAACCGAGGACCAGCTGACGTTACTGGGACACGGTTACTAAGCAGGAGTACCTGTGCTCCAAAGCACTACCAAGGACCAGCAGACGTTGCTGGAACTCGGATACCGAGATGGAGGCACCTAGGCCAAAGGCACTGCGGAGAACCAGCTGACGGTACTGGAACCCAGACGGGTAGCAGAAGGTACCCATGGAAATTTAAGTTGACAGGCCGCGAGCCGGCCGCAGTTACCGAATCCCACAGTACTACAGTGGGTGATTGTCCTATTGTCACAACGGAAACAGCCTTTATTTGCATATCCCGCAGCACACATAGGAAGCACCTAAACTCAAAGCACCATAGAGTCGGCTAACCCGACCGCAACACGACAGGACAACTTATTGGAGGCTAAGTGACGTTTACACTGATAGGAAACAGATGGCGTGCTGTAACCAGTCTTGGCAGGAGTGAGTACCCGTGCCAATGACACTTCCGAGCAACAACTGGCGGTGTTGAAGCCCAGGGATGAGAAGACAACAGGGTGGAGGCAGCATGACTTTTTGCCGTTCACACAGCAGGGGAACAGCTGACATTACTGAACCCCAGTAACACAGGAGCAAGTGTAGACTGTGCTAACAGCACTTCCGAGCAACAACTGGCGGTGTTGTAGCCCAGGGATGAGAAGAGAACATGGTGGAGGCAGCAGGACTTTTTGCTGTTCACACAGCAGGGGAACAGCTGACATTACTGAACCCCAGTAACACAGGAGCAAATGTAGACTGTGCTAACAGCACTTCCGAGCAACAACTGGCGGTGTTGTAGCCAGGGATGAGAAGAGAACATGGTGGAGGCAGCAGGACTTTTTGCCGTACACACAGCAGGAGAACAGCTGACATTACTGAACCCCAGTAACACAGGAGCAAGTGTAGACTGTGCTAACAGCACTTCCGAGCAACAACTGGCGGTGTTGTAGCCCAGGGATGAGAAGAGAACATGGTGGAGGAGCAGGACTTTTTGCGTTCACACAGCAGGGGAACAGCTGACATTACTGAACCCCAGTAACACAGGAGCAATGTAGACTGTGCTAACAGCACTTCCGAGCAACAACTGGCGGTGTTGTAGCCCAGGGATGAGAAGAGAACATGGTGGAGGCAGCAGGACTTTTTGCCGTACACACAGCAGGAGAACAGCTGACATTACTGAACCCCAGTAACACAGGAGCAAGTGTAGACTGTGCTAACAGCACTTCCGAGCAACAACTGGCGGTGTTGTAGCCCAGGGATGAGAAGAGAACATGGTGGAGGCAGCAGGACTTTTTGCCGTTCACACAGCAGGGGAACAGCTGACATTACTGAACCCCAGTAACACAGGAGCAAGTGTAGACTGTGCTAACAGCACTTCCGAGCAACAACTGGCGGTGTTGTAGCCCAGGGATGAGAAGAGAACATGGTGGAGGCAGCAGGACTTTTTGCCGTTCACACAGCAGGGAACAGCTGACATTACTGAACCCCAGTAACACAGGAGCAAGTGTTTGACTGTGCTAACAGCACTTCCGAGCAACAACTGGCGGTGTTGTAGCCCAGGGATGAGAAGAGAACATGGTGGAGGCAGCAGGACTTTTTGCCGTTCACACAGCAGGGGAACAGCTGACATTACTGAACCCAGTAACACAGGAGCAAGTGTAGACTGTGCTAACAGCACTTCCGAGCAACAACTGGCGGTGTTGTAGCCCAGGGATGAGAAGAGAACATGGTGGAGGCAGCAGGACTTTTTGCCGTTCACACAGCAGGGGAACAGCTGACATTACTGAACCCCAGTAACACAGGAGCAAGTGTTGACTGTGCTAACAGCACTTCCGAGCAACAACTGGCGGTGTTGTAGCCCAGGGATGAGAAGAGAACATGGTGGAGGCAGCAGGACTTTTTGCCGTTCACACAGCAGGGGAACAGCTGACATTACTGAACCCCAGTAACACAGTAGCAAGTGTAGACTGTGCTAACAGCACTTCCGAGCAACAACTGGCGGTGTTGTAGCCCAGGGATGAGAAGAGAACATGGTGGAGGCAGCAGGACTTTTTGCCGTTCACACAGCAGGGGAACAGCTGACATTACTGAACCCCAGTAACACAGGAGCAAGTGTTGACTGTGCTAACAGCACTTCCGAGCAACAACTGGCGTGTTGTAGCCCAGGGATGAGAAGAGAACATGGTGGAGGCAGCAGGACTTTTTGCCGTTCACACAGCAGGGGAACAGCTGACATTACTGAACCCCAGTAACACAGGAGCAAGTGTGACTGTGCTAACAGCACTTCCGAGCAACAACTGGCGGTGTTGTAGCCAGGATGAGAAGAGAACATGGTGGAGGCAGCAGGACTTTTTGCCGTTCACACAGCAGGGAACAGCTGACATTACTGAACCCCAGTAACACAGGAGCAAGTGTTGACTGTGCTAACAGCACTTCCGAGCAACAACTGGCGGTGTTGGAGCCCAGGGTCAAGGAGGATGTTTAAATACTATATCAAGTATTTTCCTTGTTACGTGTCAATTAAAAATGTCTATACTCCAAACAAGAGAAATATAACCTTTAGTACCATAAGATGATGATTTAACTTAAAAAAATATATGTAAATTAATAATTTACAAACATAAACGCATACATTAACATGTTGAAAAGCAATGCAAACCACAATTAAAATAGGTTAAATAATCTGCTATACGGTTTAAAATAAAAGCATACAAGTACATATCAGAATCCATTAATGATGGCTAAGTAACAGTATGTACACCATTTTTATTGTGTAGACAATGAATGGCTGACTTAAAAACATAATCAGCATTACAAGTTATCTTTGACATTCATAAAACTTTACATTTGGTGAATAATATCACTAAAATTTTTTAAAAAATATCTAAAATTTCCATCATGTAATACTGATAATATGTGCCAATCATTTATATTAACAAACAAAAAATTTAAAAAGTGCATAGTGCAGAGTGAAAACAGATATTTATGCCTGACTGTGGACTTGCAAGCATGACAACGGATAGATAAGGTATATATAGATGAGACTGCATAGCCACAGATGGTGAATGGCGATGTAATACTGTACCTCAATAAAGTGTGCGTTACTACTACATACTTTTTTTTATATAGCTTTATAAAAGGTTACGTGCATGTATGGTTGCGCCTTTGTTTGGACGCACAGACTGGCTTCCTGCTGTGACGCGTTGGGTATTGGAGCGTCTGTACGTCTTATGACGCAGACTAACATTCACGGTGCGCATCGTTCATCATCGCAAGCGTACCGACAACACAAAGGCGTTGTCATGACTGCTTTACTCAGTAAACATGCACCTATGATGAAACATACACGCATGTGCCCTATTACATAACAAGCTACAAGAAAAACGAGTGTGAGGTGTGACACAGCTGTTTTGTTAAGGTACAGTATTATATCGACATTGTACAGGTGTCGCTATTCAGTCTGATAAATAGATATCATTCACCTATTCTATCAGTTGTCGTTCTTTCAGCACCACTTACAGGTATATATTTTGCTATTGTGACTATGCACTATTGACTTTACCAAGGTAATGCATGATTTTTGTTAGCGATTATCATGTTTACATGAAGGACCTTTATGATATGGGCTGTTAACTTTCTAATTAAATATGTATTTTTTAAAATGACACAAATATAAGTAATGTTGAAGATGACTATTCCTACATGCATTGTTTGCACAATATTACAGGTGTACATCACGTCCCTTAATCAACATTGGATTATTATATTTACTTGTATGCTTTTATTTAAAAGGCAAGAACACTGAAGTATAACCTTCGCACTGCAGCAGTTGTCAAAGTTCAACCCACATTATGCACTTACAACATTGCAGCATTTGAGTCATGATGTGAGTTGGATTTGTCTAAGCTATGGAGTGACAAGGTTGACCATCAGTATCCTATAGCATAAGTAGGCTTTTGTGTTTGCATTTGTTTTCGACATGTGCATATCTGTAATAATATGTCACAATTATTTTGTTACAGATTTGTGACAAAGACTAATCATTTTATGGTTTTAAAGTTGACGTTTCAAATGTTTACAGCTTAGAAATCAGGGTGTAGCCTCATATCTATGTGTAGCACTAGACACTTTGACATGTCATGTTTTTTTAACCATGATTAGGTAGCTAGCAGTAATTTTTGCCGGACACACAGCAGGGGAACAGCAGGCGTTACTGAACCCCACAAACACATCAGCGATTGTTTTCATCTGTGCATCTAACACTTCTGAGCAGCAACTGGCGGTGTTGAAGCCCAGGGTCAAGGAGGGTGTAGGCAGAGGCCTAGTATGAGATGTTTGAAGTTGAAGTTGTAGTTAGCAGCAGTAATTTTTGCCAGACACACAGCAGGGGAACAGCAGGCGTTACTGAACCCCACAAACACATCAGCGATTGTTTTCATCTGTGCATCTAACACTTCTGAGCAGCAACTGGCGGTGTTGAAGCCCAGGGTCAAGGAGGGTGTAGGCAGAGGCCTAGTATGAGATGTTTGAAGTTGAAGTTGTAGTTAGCAGCAGTAATTTTTGCCAGACACACAGCAGGGGAACAGCAGGCGTTACTGAACCCCACAAACACATCAGCGATTGTTTTCATCTGTGCATCTAACACTTCTGAGCAGCAACTGGCGGTGTTGAAGCCCAGGGTCAAGGAGGGTGTAGGCAGAGGCCTAGTATGAGATGTTTGAAGTTGAAGTTGTAGTTAGCAGCAGTAATTTTTGCCAGACACACAGCAGGGGAACAGCAGGCGTTACTGAACCCCACAAACACATCAGCGATTGTTTTCATCTGTGCATCTAACACTTCTGAGCAGCAACTGGCGGTGTTGAAGCCCAGGGTCAAGGAGGGTGTAGGCAGAGGCCTAGTATGAGATGTTTGAAGTTGAAGTTGTAGTTAGCAGCAGTAATTTTTGCCAGACACACAGCAGGGGAACAGCAGGCGTTACTGAACCCCACAAACACATCAGCGATTGTTTTCATCTGTGCATCTAACACTTCTGAGCAGCAACTGGCGGTGTTGAAGCCCAGGGTCAAGGAGGGTGTAGGCATAAATATTGAGTTATTGCCTTGTTACGTGGCCATTGCAAATGTATGTACTTCAAACAAGAATAAATGAAGTTTTACTAGGACAATAAAATGATGAATTTCAATTCCAAGAATAGAAAAATATTTATACTTGAGAGTCCGCTGTGGTTGATACCGTTTAATGGCTAACTGAAAATATGGTAACAAATTCCAAGCTTTCCAGACTACTCAGGTCTCTTCATCAGGCTAAGACTAAAACAAAAAATGAAGAATCACATATTTCTACACACAACAGGACACAGGAATAGGTAAGACAAGTGAGGGAGGGACAAGTGAGGGGAGACCGGCCAAAAAATGAGAACAAGGATGAATTATCAGCGCCACACAATAAGAGAAAAAAATAATGGATTTACCTGTGGCAAAACACTTTTGTATGCCCGGTCATAGCATGATGGATATGGAATTACTGGTATTAAAATATAACTTCAAATATGAGAAAGATACAAAGGTTTCAGAATATAAGCTCATCATGACCTTTGACACTGTTAGTGATGGAATGAATAGATCACACGGATTTATGTCATTCTATATCAATTAAGGAATCTGCGTCTCTGCCCTTCCAGGGGCATGAAAACACAAAACCAGACCCCAATCAGAGGGCAATAAAACTTTCTATCCTTATCTAGGAACTGTTCCAATATTTATGTTCATCCCTCTGTGATAATGACAGTTCTGCTACACGTCACTTACTTGTCTTACCTATTGCACTATTCCTGTGTCCTGTTGTGTATAGAAATATGTGATGCTTCATTTTTTGTTTTAGTCTTTGCCTGATGAAGAGACGTGAGTAGCCTCGAAAGCTTGCAATTTGTTACCATCTTTTCAGTTATCCATTCAAAGGTATCAACCACTGCGGACTCTCAAGTCTAAATATTTATCTATCTACTGGCTAACACGGTACAAAGATACACATGTTTCCTAACTTCAAGAATAAAAATAAAGACACTGCAAATATAAACGCATATATGCACATGCCAACAAGAAATGGAACAACACACCACCCAAAAAATTGGTTACAAAATATAGTGTTGTAAATTTAAGAATAAAAGTCCATTTTTGTATTTATGAATAATGCTTAAGGAACGCTATGTTAAACCATAACATAGTGAAGACAATGGATTTTGTAATAGTCACTCATCATCATCATCATTGCAATTTAGATGTGACAGTCACAGACATTTCAATTATTTAAGTTAATAAAATAGTTACTTTGTACACCATGTATGACATGTCCAGCATGGACTCATCAATGTGATGACACAATAATGTACGATAAAAAATAACCATTTAAAAAAACATAATGCATTGTCACAATTTAAGTGTGTGCCTGCAAGTGTAGGTGAAACAAAGGCTACGGATAGCAAAGGTATATTCTATGTCTGTATCAGACAGTGGACAGCCTCTGATGGGTAATGGCGATGTTATACTGTACGTCAATAAAGTCTGCGGCTGCAATCATGCATTTTTTGCTTGTACAGTGTTGAAGAGGGTAAAAGCATGTCTGGTTGCGCAAGGCTTTATCCGTCAACACTACCTTCCTACTGTCACGCGTAGGGTAGGGTAGCGTGTGTCAATTAGATGACTCTATAAAATGTGACGTTACGCAGCGTTATTGCGCCCTAGGGACGCCAAAAATACGACAGCAGTAATCATTTACTGTCTAATACTCCACCTATGACCAACAAAAAAAGACGTTCCCTCTTTAACAATCTACAAGACTAACAAGCATAATGGTTGACGCTGACTTTATTGAGGTACAGTATTACATCGACATTGTCCATGAGTAACTATGCACTGTGATACCTATATACCATTATTAATTTATATCTGTTGTGGTTGTTTCAACAGCACTTGCAGGTATAACTACCTATTGTCAGTATGCATGATGCACTTTCTAGATGTAATAATTTATTATTGCACATTATTACCAGGTTTAGATGCTGGCCATTTCATATATGGTGTGTGAAGTTACAGTTGGCATCAGTATGTGTATTTTATAATGTCTGTCATAAATAAAACTCGTGATGATGATGATGAGGATTTTATGATTCGTACATCCATTGACTGCATTATCTTACAGGTACAGATAAAGTTCCTTAAAAAGCATTAATTGATAAGTATGAAATGTACTTTTATGCATTAATTTCAAAAAGTGAAGACTATGTTTTAGTTTTTGTTACCATTTGTAATAGACATGTGCAGATATGCGCTGTGATGACAAATTATTATTTGTCCATATTTGTCATAAAAATTTATCATTCTAGGCCTGGAAAACTTCACAATTTCCTGTTTTAAGCATAACAATCAGGGTGACGGCTCTTCCCTATTTGGAGCATGTTCGACATGGGTTTTTCTGTGCATGTGTAGGGAACAGGAGACTTCTTGCCGGACACACAGCAGGGGAACAGCTGGCGTTACTGAACCCCACTAACACTATAGCTTGTGTATTGGTCTGTGGACACGACACTTCTGAGCAGCAACTGGCAGTGTTGTAGCCCAGGGAGTAGAGTTCAGGTGGTAGAAAGATGAACATAACAGGAGACATGGATAACGTTGCGAACCAGTTATTTAATCTGAAAACGGACAGACAAATTCTGGCGAGATCCATGCCTTGTTCATTTTCAGAAAAGTAAGCCGGTCTACATTATCGGAGGATAGTCGCATGCGACGGTCTGTTAGTACACCACCTGCAGCACTAAAGACGCGCTCCGATAATACACTGGCAGCAGGGCAAGCCAGCACCTCCAATGCATACTGGCTAAGCTCTGGCCATGTATCCAGCTTAGAGACCCAAAACTTGAATGGGGAAGAGCCATCTGGGAGTACACTGAGAGGGAAAGACATGTAGTCTGTCACCATCTTACGGAAACGTTGCCTCCTGCTGACTGGAGCCGTCTCGGATGGTGTAGACATTTGTGGCGCTGCCACAAAACTTCGCCACATTTGGAACATACTGGTCTTGCCCTGTGCAGAGGCGCTGCTTGTGCTCCCTCTTGTTGCAGAGCTGTCTCCACTGCCTCGACGCACAGAGCTGCTTTGTAAAGCAGTAGCAGCAGCAGTGCTCTCGGCTGGAATGGAGAACATTATGGATTGCACCAGTGTGTCTTGGTACTCCCGCATTTTACGCTCCCGGTTCAACGGTGTGATGAGGCTTTGTAAGTTGTCCCGGTAGCGAGGGTCTAGGAGGGTGTACACCCAATAATCAGACGTGGTGAGAATGTGGGCGATGCGGCGGTCGTTTCTCAGGCACTGCAGCATGAAATCAACCATGTGCTGCAGACTCCCAACTGGCCAAGAAACGCTGTCCCCTGCAAGAGGCGTCATCTCTGCCTGCTCTGCATCACCCCACCCTCGCTCTACATACTGACTAGAGCGTTGTGTACCTCCCTCTGGAGCGATGTCTTCCTCCTCCATTGACTCCTCCTCATCCTCCTCACAAAGTGAGCCCTGCCCAGCCCTTTGTGAGGAACCACGTTGCGCTGACTGTCCAGAAGGTGATGGAATTTGTGACTCCTCATCCTCCACCTCTTCCAAAACCTCATCCCTTATTGCTTGCAGTGTTTTTTGAAGCAGGCAGATAAGGGGGACAGTCAGGCTGACTAGTGCATCATCTGCACTCGCCATCCGCGTTGACTCATCAAACGCACGCAAAACGTGGCAGATGTCCTTCATAGAGGCCCACTCAGTAGTGGTGAAGTGTGAACGGCGCAAATTGCGAGTTGATTGCGCCTGATGCAGCTGATACTCCATTACTGCTGGCTGCTGCTCACACAACCGCTCCAACATATGTAACGTGGAATTCCACCTGGTGGGTACGTCACATATGATGCGATGTTCAGGAAGGCGAAATCTGCGTTGCAGAGCTGCAATGCGCGATCTGGCCATGCTGGAACGTCGCAAGTGAGCGCACTCTAGGCGGACCTTGTGCAGCAGTGCATCAAGATCCGGATAGTCCCTCAAAAAACTCTGCACGACCAAGTTGAGCACATGTGCCAGACATGGTATGTGAGTGAGGTTGCCAAGGCCCAGAGCTGCCACCAGATTTCGGCCATTGTCACACACTACCAAGCCTGGCTGGAGATTCGCTGGCAAAAACCACACGTCGCTCTCCTGCTTGATGGCATTCCAGAGCTCCTGCGCTGTGTGGCTTCGATTCCCCATGGAAATTAATTTCAGGACGGCCTGTTGACGTTTGGCCACGGCTGTGCTCATATCGGTCGCATCAGGTAAGCGTTCACGGGTCCATGTGGAGGTAGACCGTGACGGCTCCTGCAGCGATGATTCTGAGGAACTGGAGTAGGAGGAGGAGTCAATGTGGACAGACTTGATTCCTGCAATCCTTGGAGTTGGCAGAACACGTACAGCGCCACTCGCAAGATCTGTACCCGGCTCCACAACATTGACCCAATGGGCAGTGAGGGAAAGGTATCGTCCCTGGCCATGGGTACTGGTCCACGCATCGGTGGTCAGGTGGACCTTGCTACTGACGGCGTTTAGTAGCGCATGTTTAATTTTTCCCTCAACATGCTTTTGCAGACCAGGGACGGCTTGCCTGCTGAAATAAAATCGGCTGGGCACATTGTATTGTGGGACTGCCAATGCCATTAAGTTACGGAAACTGTCAGTCTCCACCAGCCTGAATGACAGCATTTCAAGGGACAGGAGTTTTGCAATGCCAGCATTCAGAGCCTGTGCTCGTGGATGGTTTGCCGAGTATGGCCGTCTTTTATCCCATGCCTGTGCTACCGATGGCTGTTTTGTGGCCTGGGAGTGTGAGGATGACAGGGAACTTGCAGCTGTGGGTGGAATAACACTGGGTCTCTGGACAACAGTGACAGAGGTTCTTCCATGGCGATCCTGTGAGGAAGCCGAACCAGCTGTGTGTGAGCTGGAGGAAGAGGCTCCAACACGAGCTGAAGATGTAGGTGCTGCTGTAGGTTGGCCTACATCTCCAGTGTGTCTTTGTAACTCAACCACGTGCTTTGACCGCACATGTTTCCACATATTTGTGGTATTAAGGTTACTGACACTTTTACCTCTTTTTACTTTTTGATTACACAGCTTGCATTTGACATAGCAAATATCATCTGCAAGTGTGTCAAAAAAGGACCACGCAGTGCAAGTCCTGGGAGCGCCCGTTTTGGCTGTTGGAAGAGAACTGCTACGAACGGGTGCCAAACTGGAGGCTACAGGCAACCGAGTCTGCAGCCTACCTCTCCCTACTGTTTGGACCGTTGGGGCAATCTCTTCCTCAGAGCTGCTACCACCACCTTCCTGTTCCTCACGCCATGTTGGGTCTTGGACCTCATCATCTCCACTACCCTCTTCCAACACCTGCTGCTGTTGGGTGGTCTGGCCAGCACCATGCTCAACAGAAACTGGCACCTGAGTCTCATCATCATCAGATGCGTTCTGCGGTGTGCTGACCATCGGCACTGGCTCACCCGCCTCTTCACATTCAGAGAGACACAGCTGTTGCGCATCACTGCATACTGCCTCTTCTTCACATTCCAGAATGCTGCTTGGCTGGGCCCCTGTTTGCAAGCCAACAGATTCTGAGAACAGAAGCAGAGACTCAGCTGGCTCCAGTTCAGAACTCTCTGACTGCCTGGGCAATTTGGCAGGCGGTGAAGAGACAGATGGTTGTTCAACAGTGCTGTGGTCCTGAGAGGAGGTGGAAGCAATTGAAGTCGATGCATTGGCTGCCATCCAACCAACAACGGCTTCAATTTGTTCTTCCCGCAGCAGGGGGGTACGCTGAGCTCCTACAAAAGTGCGCATAAAGGAACGCTCACGGGGAAAACTGGTGGATGCTGTGTCACTGGGTGCGGCAGCAGCCACAGAATCCCCACGTCCTCTCCCTGCTGAAACTCCACGGCCACGACCACGTGCCTTACTCCCTGCCTTCTTCATCTTGGTAGATTGATAAAGAAAGTCAGAAAAGTTATAAGGCCTAAGTGTGGTTATTCCTCAGAGACTGCAGTGAACACTGCAGACAACTGTTCAGTAGCTGTGAAAGGCCCCTTTGTGTACTTCTATAGTGTTTGCAACCAATGTATTGTATACGGATGGAAGCGCGTCACACTAATAGATTAGATTTTTTTCAAATATAATGGAGCAGCACCAATTAGAGAAAATAGTGAAGGATGAGGCAGTGACACACGCTCAGCAGACTACAACCAGCAGTGGTTGAAGAACTAACTGGAGCGTAATCTGCACTCAAAAAATGAAAAGCTCACAGACTACAGTGAACACTGCAGACAACTGTTCAGTAGCTGTGAAAGGCCCCTTTGTGTACTTCTATAGTGTTTGCAACCAATGTATTGTATACGGATGGAAGCGCGTCACACTAATAGATTAGATTTTTTTCAAATATAATGGAGCAGCACCAATTAGAGAAAAATGTGAAGGATGAGGCAGTGACACACGCTCAGCAGACTACAACCAGCAGTGGTTGAAGAACTAACTGGAGCGTGATCTGCACTCAAAAAATCAAAACCTCACAGACTGCAGTGAACACTGAAACACAACTGTTCACTATCTGTGAAAGGCTCCTTTCTGTACTTCTATAGTGTTTGCAACCAATGTATTGTATACGGATGGAAGCGCGTCACACTAATAGATTAGATTTTTTTCAAATATAATGGAGCAGCACCAATTAGAGAAAAATGTGAAGGATGAGGCAGTGACACACGCTCAGCAGACTACAACCAGCAGTGGTTGAAGAACTAACTGGAGCGTGATCTGCACTCAAAAAATCAAAACCTCACAGACTGCAGTGAACACTGAAACACAACTGTTCACTATCTGTGAAAGGCTCCTTTCTGTACTTCTATAGTGTTTGCAACCAATGTATTGTATACGGATGGAAGCGCGTCACACTAATAGATAGATTTTTTTCAAATATAATGGAGCAGCACCAATTAGAGAAAAATGTGAAGGATGAGGCAGTGACACACGCTCAGCAGACTACAACCAGCAGTGGTTGAAGAACTAACTGGAGCGTGATCTGCACTCAAAAAATCAAAACCTCACAGACTGCAGTGAACACTGAAACACAACTGTTCACTATCTGTGAAAGGCTCCTTTCTGTACTTCTATAGTGTTTGCAACCAATGTATTGTATACGGATGGAAGCGCGTCACACTATAATTTCTATTGAATGGAGCAGCTAGAATTACACTAAAGAAAAAAAAAAGAGTCTGTGAGTGACACGTGCAGATGCCTACAGACAGCGTTGGATGCAGAGCAAACTGCAGCGTCACCTGCACTCTCACACACACACCTTGCACAGAGCTGTTAAAACAACACTGCAAGGCAAAAGGAAGCTTTACACAGCGGTTGGTAAACTAGCCTGCCTAAAGCAAAGTACACAAAATCACAATCTCTAACTGTCCCTCAGAGTCAGCAGAGCAGCGTTCTGTCCCTAACTGAGTTCACAGCACAGTGACGCTAAAATGGCGGCGGCGCCTTTTGTAGTGCATTCTGACATAATTTCAGCAGCCAATCACAGCCATGCCATAGGTAAGATGACCGCAGCATTACCGGATGTGCCGACACTTCATAAGATTCCTCATTGGCTGACTAAAATCACATTGGCCTCTCAAAGAATTATGGGAACTTCCGATTCCGGTATACGATATTGGAAAAATATCGAAACTAAGTATCGGAATTCCGATACAGCGAATATCGGCCGATACCCGATACTTGCAGTATCGGAATGCTCAACACATAATCACAAGGGAACCAGAACCTGAACCCATGCAGGTGGACTCTTTACAAAGACGGGTTAGTGATGCACGCAAAGAACATCGTATAAAGGAAAATCTATGTTTCTACTGTGGTAAGTCAGGGCACTTCATTATAAACTGCCCCAGCCGTTCTCGTAAGACTACTGCAGCAGTCATTCACTGTGAGTGTTGCGAGAGGAGCTCTGTCATGTCCGAGCCTCAGGCTCTAGAGAGATCTGCTGCAAGAGATCTTGATTTCTCGGACTTAAACTCTGTTAGTTCTGGGGACGATGACGGTATAAACGCTGCAATTTTTCAAGTTTCCTCAGCGGTGTCCCAGCTGAGTTGTAAAATAAACAATTCTCATTGCTTCCTTTCCATCAAACTCTGGGTTGACTCAGTCTGGGTGTCTAGCTCTGCTATGATCGACTCAGGAGCAAGTGGAAATTTTATGGATATCTCCTTTGCTCTGAAACAGGGGATACGTTCAGTGAAGAAGGCTACTCCAGTACAGATGGAGACTGTGGATGGCTCTCTACTGACTTCTGGACCAGTGGATCAAGAAACAGAGCCTTTGAGGGTCCTTATGGGTAAAGATCATCAGGAGAAAATGTATTTTTTGCTTATCTCTTCTCCCCACTTTCCCATCATTCTAGGGCTACCATGGCTGCAGGCGCAGAATCCTACGATTAACTGGGAGACCAAGGAATTACACTTTCCGGAGAAACAGATGAGTCAAGGAGTTTCAGCTTGCTCTGTTCCTAAAGGAACCATGTCAGTCCCTGAACTACCAGCTGTATACCAGGACTATGACGATTTATGTGACAAGAAGAACGCTGATCAGCTTCCTCCTCACCGTCCATATGATTGTCCAATTGAATTATTACCCGGAGCCGAGATACCTTTTGGTAAGATCTACCCCCTAGCGGGGCCCGAGCTAAAAGCTTTGAAGGATTATATAGACGAAAATTTAGCCAAGGGCTTCATACGCCCCTCTTCATCTCCGCAGGTGCACCCATCTTCTTTGTGAAGAAGAAAGATGGATCTCTGAGACCCTGCATAGACTATAGGGAACTCAATAAGGTTACTATTAGAAACCGTTATCCATTGCCTTTAATCCCTGAGTTGTTGGAGAGAGTGCGGCATGCCAAAATTTTCTCTAAACTGGATCTCCGTGGGGCCTATAACTTGGTCCGTATCAGAACTGGGGATGAATGGAAGACTGCTTTCAGGTCACGCTATGGACACTTTGAATATCTAGTTATGCCTTTTGGTCTGAGTACCGCCCCAGCCACTTTCCAACACTTCGTGAATGATATCTTCAGGGATCTCCTAGATACATTTGTGGTGATTTATCTGGATGATATTCTAATTTTTTCTAACTCCACAGAGGAACATCATGGACATGTGAGAATGGTCTTAGAACGCCTAAGACAAAACCAACTCTACATCAAACTTGAAAAATGTGAATTCCATAGGACCGAAATTCAATTTCTGGGGTATGTACTATCTACGCAAGGGATTAGTATGGATGGAAGCAAGACCCAAGCCATCAAGGATTGGCCAATTCCTAGAAATGTGAAGGAGGTGCAGCGTTTCATCGGGTTTGCCAACTTCTATAGACGTTTCATTAAGAATTTTTCTGAGGTAGTGTCACCTATCACCCAACTTACCCGGAAACAGTCTAGGTTCTCCTGGACCCCGCAAGCTCAGGAAGCATTTTCCTGTTTAAAGGATAAATTTACCACCGCACCTATCTTAGTACATCCCAACCCCGAGCTTGCCTTCATAATAGAGGTGGATGCTTCAGACTGTGCCGTTGGAGCTATACTCTCTCAGAGAACAGGTGAGAAGAATGTCTTGCATCCCTGTGCCTTCTTTTCCCAGCAGTTGTCTTCGGCTGAGAGGAACTACGATGTGGGCAATTGGGAATTGTTGGCCATTATTGCCGCCTTCAAGGAATGGAGACACCTTCTTCAGGGTGCTGCACAGCAAATAGTCGTCCTGACAGACCATCGTAACCTTGAATTTATCAGGTCGGCTAAGTGCCTGACTCCTCGCCAGGCTCGCTGGAATCTTTTCCTAAACCAATTTAATTTTGTCATTTCTTATAGACCAGGATCGCGCAATGGAAAGGCTGATGCACTCTCTAGGATTCATTCAGCAGAGACACGTCCACTTACTCCTCCTAAGACTATTCTTCCTGACTCTAGATTCCTGGGAGTGATTCATAATCAAGACCTACTTAAGGACATCAAGGAAGCATACCATGCGGATTCTTTGTTGGCTCAACCCCCAAGGGACGTAAGTCTTGTCTTTAAGAATGGTGTGTGGATTCAGGGACAATGTCTGTATATACCTGAAACAGTCAGATTGAGAGTATTGCAACTCATCCACGATTCCAAGATAGCCGGGCATAGGGGAATTCTAAAGACACAAGAATTTCTTTCTCGTTTCTTTTGGTGGCCCACTTACAGGAAAGATGTCTAAACTATGTCACTTCATGTGAAGTCTGTGCAAGATGCAAAACACCTCGCTCCTCACCAACTGGTCTGTTGCAACCTCTTCCCACCCCGTCCCGCCCGTGGGGATCCATTTCTATGGACTTCATTGTGGAGTTACCAACCTCTCAAGGGAAGAACACCATTCTAGTGGTGGTTGACCGTCTAACAAAGGCAGCTCATTTTATCCCTTGTGTCGGCTTACCCACTGCAAAACAGACATCAGACTTGATGATTAAGAATGTGTTTCGCTTACATGGAGTACCGGATGAGGTCATTTCGGATCGAGGGGTGCAATTCACTTCAAGGTTTTGGCAAAATTTCTGTGCAGCATTGGACATTAAAGTAAACCTTTCTTCTGCTTTTCATCCCCAGACTAATGGACAGACAGAACGAACCAATCAGACCCTGGAGCAGTATCTCCGCTGTTTTATCTGCCACCTACAGGATGATTGGGTGGATCTACTTCCACTGGCTGAGTTCTCTTATATCAACTCTCAGAGCGCCTCCACTAAGCAGTCTCCTTTTTACTCCAATCTAGGTTATCAACCTAACATTCTTCCTCGATTTCCCATAGATACGCCCTTGCCGGCAGTGGCTGAAAGAATCACTTCTTTACAAAAGAATATGGATCTTCTAAAGGAAAATCTAGAATTGGCTGAGGAAAGGTACAAGAAAGCAGCAGATAAATTTCGTAAACCTGCACCAGCTTTCAAGGTAGGAGATTTGGTCTGGCTGTCAACCAGAAATCTTAAATTAAAGATTCCATCGTCTAAATTGGGACATAAGTACATTGGACCTTATAAGATCAATAAGATTATAAGTGCTGTTGCTTGTCGTCTTCAACTACCCAGAACTATGAGAATCCACCCTGTCTTTCATGTATCCCTACTAAAGGCTGCAACACCCAATACATTTCCTGGACGTTCTTCTCCTTGCCCTGACCCAGTGCTGGTCGATGGTCAGGAAGAATTTATGGTGGAAAGGATTCTAGATTCCAGGTTGTACAGAAATCAGTTGCAATATTTGATTAAATGGCAGGGCTACCCAGTGGAGGACAACTCATGGGAACCAGTCAATAATGTAAATGCTCCTCGCCTGCTCCGCCAGTTTCATCCGAGGTACCCTGACAAGCCTGGTCTGAGGTCATCCGGAGGTTGTCCCTAAGGGGGGAGTAATGTAAGGTTTTTTGTCTCTGTTGACATGTTCCTTGAAACTCAGTTTTCCGTCGGCCATTTTGCTTTCTGTCTTTCTGCAGCTCTTGCCCTCAGTTAATATGGAGTTTCCAGTTTTCATGTTCCCGCCCTGATTCTTCCCTCTTGCTTCTTAAGCAGCCTCAGCTGAACAATCAGTGCTCCTGAATCAAGCCTCAGTCAGTCTGTGACCTGACTCCTGGAAGCCTTGGACTTGTACTCCAGCTATTCCCTACTGAGGAACCTTGGAACACTTTTGGACTCTGGAAACCTGCTGTTTGGTGAATCCATGTTTGCAGAGGAATTACGGTACAGAGAAGAGATCCTGAACCTGCTTTGGAGATTTATTGTAGTGCTTGAAGTTACTCTGGCCTGCTGTGTCTCCTGTCGCTGTTCCTGCAAACTGTGTGAACTTTTCGGCATGCTTGTATGAAGTAATACAAGTCATTTCATTTCAACCTATGTCTCCTGTGTTTTCCTCGCAACCAAGCACAAGACGCTATAGGAACTGTACACTATACTTGACACCGACCCTGACCAGCTACCATACCAAACTCCTCACCGAATTAAGTCGGTATTCTAGTGGCTTATTTCAGCCGGGTCAATATCCACACATACACATGACCACACTGGCGCATAGATACAATGATTGATATTAGCGTATGGCGGCCCAGCCATGCTACCCTTTTATAGCAACAGCTACAGGACCTTCCAGGAACAAGGACCAATGAGAAGCTGTTACAAACACACGTAGCTACATGACCTTCCTGGCGGACCAATAGGAGCCGCTGCAGCACCTGAACATGTGACCCCTGATCTCCAATGAGAGATCTCACTCTGGGCATGCTCATATGGGAAAACGCAGGACTTTGTCCCAAAGACGACTGCTCCAGCACTGGCTATAATAGCAGATCCAGGAAAGGCAGCAGCAAGTCACTGCACAGTAGAGGAGTGGGCAAGACGCCTGGACCGACGTCTCTGCTGAGCAGGCTCCACTGCGGCCGGAGATGAATGGGAAACCGCAGCGGGACGGGTTCGAGACTCCCCTTGTGCAGCAGCGGGAAATCGAACCCTAACATTACCCCCCCTCCTAAGGCCCCCCCTTCTTTGGGCCTCGCTGTGCTCAAAGGCTGCGGAGCGTGAACATGCTCGGCAGGCTCCCAGGATCTATCCTCAGGCCCATAACCCCTCCAATCCACCAAATAAAATTTTTTGCCTCGTACCACCTTGCACCCAACAATGGCGTTCACCTCATGATCGTCGGTAGATGAACCCAACGTCCCGGCAGATGACTCAGAAAACCGGGAAATGGCCACGGGTTTCAAGAGGGACACGTGAAAGGTGTCAGTGATACCAAGGCGAGGCGGAAGGGCTAGGCGGTATACCACAGGGTTAACCTGCTCGAGGACCTTGAAAGGACCCAGGAAGCGGGGTGCCAACTTAGTGGACTCAACTCGCAGCCTGATGTTACGGGCGGAGAGCCACACCATGTCCCCAGGAGCAAATGTTGGAGCGGGGCGCCGATGTGCGTCGGCGGAGGACCTCATCCTCTCCTTGGATGCCTGAATGGCATCCTGGGTACGGTCCCAAATGTCCCGTGCCTCCACAGCCCAGTCTGCCAACCTGGAGTCGGCGGAAGACACAGGCATGGGCACCGGAACCCGCGGATGCTGACCGTAGTTTAAGAGGAATGGAGTCTGTCCGGTGGAATCAGCCACAGCATTGTTTAATGCAAACTCAGTCCATGGTAGCAAGGATGCCCAGTCATCCTGCCTGACCGAGACAAAATGTCGTAGATAGGTGACCAAGGTCTGGTTGGCCCTCTCTACCAACCCATTCGTCTCAGGATGGTACGCTGAAGAGAGATTTAACTCAATACTGAGAAGACGACAAAGCTCTCTCCAGAACCGAGACGCAAACTGGGGACCTCGGTCACTGACAATTTTGTCTGGCATGCCGTGTAGACGAAAGATATGCCTAACGAACAACGCTGCCAGAGCCCGTGCAGAAGGTAACCGTGGAAGCGGCACCAGATGCACCATTTTGGAAAAATGGTCGGTGATTACCCAAATGATGGTGCAACCTCGAGACTTGGGCAAGCCCACCACAAAGTCCATCCCAACCATCTCCCAGGGCCTGTCTGCCACCGGCAAAGGGTAAAGTAACCCAGCTGGCCGTTGTCGTGGAGACTTATTCTTGGCGCAGGAGACACACGCCCGAACATAGTCCCCAACGTCACGGACCATATGCGGCCACCAGTATGTCCTTGCCAACAATTCAGATGTCCTCTTTGCCCCAAAGTGTCCGCCCACCCTGGACGAATGTGCCCAAGAGAGTACCTCCGGTCGCAAATTAGTAGGCACGAAAGTCTTGCCCGGGGGCACAGACTCTAGCGAAACCGGGGCCACTGTTCTCAGGCTCTCTGTGGGGACGATTAGCCGAGCTCCTCCACCTCCTCCTCCGAGGACACCACAGAGCGAGAGAGAGCGTCGGCACGAATGTTCTTCTCTCCCGAGAGGAAATGCAGTGTGAAATGAAACCGGGAGAAGAACAAGGACCATCTGGCTTGGCGAGAATTAAGCCGCTGGGCTGTCTGAAGATATACCAGGTTTTTGTGATCCGTGAAGACTTGGAAGGGAAAGCGAGCTCCCTCCAACAGATGTCTCCACTCCGAGAAGGCCAACTTCATTGCTAGCAACTCCCTGTCCCCGATGGAATAATTCCTCTCCGCTGGTGTGAAGGTCTTGGAGAAAAAGAAGCATGGATGCTTCCGACCTTGAGCATCCTTTTGGAAAAGGACTGCTCCAGCTCCAACGGACGAGGCATCCACCTCCAATATAAATGGCTTATCAACATCGGGCGATGTAGGATGGGAGCTCTAGCGAAATGGGACTTAATAGACATGAAGGCCTTGGAGACCTCTTCAGACCACAATTTGGGATTAGCTCCCTTTTTGGTGAGGGCAACCACGGGAGCTACCAAAGTTGAGAAATGAGGGATAAACTGGCGGTAGTAATTAATGAACCCCATAAAGCGCTGCACCGCCTTTAGAGAATGGGGTTCTTGCCAGTCCATCACCGCCTGTAGTTTGGCAGGATCCATAGCCAATCCCTGGGCGGAGATGATATAGCCCAGGAAAGGTAAGGACTCCTGCTCAAACACACATTTCTCCAGCTTTGCGTAGAGGGAATTTGCCCGTAGGAGGTCGAAGACTCTGCAAACATCTCTCCGGTGGGAGTCAATATCTGGGGAAAAGATGAGAATATCATCCAGATAGACTACGACTGAGGTGGAGAGCATATCCCGGAAGATGTCATTAACAAAGTCTTGGAAGACAACTGGGGCGTTACAGAGCCCGAAGGGCATCACCAGATACTCATAGTGCCCGTCCCTGGTATTAAAAACCGTCTTCCATTCGTCCCCCTCACGGATGCGAATCAGGTTATAAGCACCCCGCAGATCTAATTTCGCAAATATCCTTGACCTTCGTAGCCTATCAAATAGCTCAGAAATCAGTGGCAACGGGTATTTATTCTTAACAGTGATGGCATTAAGACCCCTGTAATCGATGCATGGACGTAATTCTCCGTTCTTCTTCTGCACGAAGAAGAACCCCGCCCCTGCAGGTGACACTGACTTCCTAATGAATCCTCTCGCCAGGTTCTCCTGGATATATTGGGACATAGCCTCAGTCTCCGGGAGAGAAAGGGGATAGACCCGTCCCCGAGGAGGTTCTGCTCCAGGCAAGAGGTCAATAGGACAGTCATAGGGACGGTGAGGTGGAAGGACTTCTGCAGCCTTTTTGGAGAATACGTCTGCATATGACCAATAATAATTAGGAAGAGAAGTAAGATCTGCGGGCATCTCTGTAGTGGCCACCTGAATGCATTCCCTCATACATCTGCCTTTACATGACTCACCCCAACCCAATATCCTCCCAGAGTTCCACTCAATGTGTGGGGAATGGAAATGGAGCCAGGGCATCCCTAACAAGATCTCGTCTATTCCCTCGGGAATGACTAAAAGTGAGATAATCTCTTGATGGGAAGGTGACATTGACAACGTGAAAGGGATGGTCTGATGTGTGATTGGTGAAGGCAGTGTCGACCCATTCACTACTCGAACAGTCACGGGTTTGGCGAGCATCACTAGAGGTATAGAGTGGCGGAGAGCGAAGGTAGAAGACATGAAATTTCCTTCGGCTCCAGAATCCACACAAAGCGTGACTGTTAAAGTGGATGAGCCAAAATTGATTGTCCCCCTAAAGGACAACTTGGAGGCGTGTACTGCTGTGTCTAGTGAACCCCCTCCAATGGTTACAAGACGCGGTCGTTTCCCGACCGCCGTGGACATTTGTTAGCATAATGCCCTATTTGTTGGCAGGCATTACAGGTCACAGATACTCGAGCAGCCCGAGACTTAGGTCTCACTCGAGAAATCTCCATGGCCTCAGGGGAATCGGACATCTGAATGGAAGATTCCAGAGGTCTGGCGAAGGTGGGCGCCAGCCGGAACCTCTGCCGACACTGGACCCGCTCCAACCTCCGCTCGTTAAAACGAAGGTCGATGCGGGTAGATATGGTAATGAGCTCCTCCAGTGTGGCAGGAATCTCCCTGGTGGACAAGGCGTCCTTCACATGGTCTGCCAGTCCCCTCCAGTACACGGTTATAAGGACTTTATCTGGCCAATCCAGCTCAGAGACCAGAGTCCGAAATTGGACGGCAAACTGGCTGACCATGGATGAACCCTGGGTGATAGCCAACAATTGAAGAGCCGTATCGTGGGTGACACGAGGTCCTAAAAAGACCTGTTTAAGAGTGTCCAAGAAGAGAGGAGCACTCTGCACCACACGATCATCGCACTCCCATAACGGCGTTGCCCACTCCATCGCCCTGCTCGACAAAAGGGATATGATAAAACCCACTTTCGCCTGCTCAGTGGGATAACGTGCAGCCAGAAGCTCTAGATGTATGGAGCACTGACTGACGAAACCCCGACATTGTTTACTGTCACTGGTAAACTTGTCTGGAAGTGGGAGGCGGGAAATAGTCAGAGCAGGGGTAGCAGAGGACAAACTGGCGGTGGCCACACTAGCAGCCTGAACCGCGACTGCGGTAACATCCACCGCTGAGGTTGTGCGCTCTAGAGTCGCCAACCTACCCTCCAGCTGCTGGATATACCGCTGCAGACGCTGGTCGTCCGCCATTTTACCAGCCAGACCTGGCGCTAATATTATGTTAAGGCTGGCGGAACGCACAAAATAATATATAATAATAAGTGCGTTCGCAGCCCGGGGTCCACCGTGCAGACGAAGCCCGCTGCTGGCAAAAAGGCGCAAGAAGCAAACTCTGTTATCACGCAGAGCTGCCAACATAAACGCCGTAATGCGCTGTGGCAATGAGTGCGAACTCTGTTACTCCACAGAGCCGCTAGAAGAGGAGCCGCAACGCTATATGGCGATGTGTGCGCACTCACTAGACACAACTGAGTGGCAAAGAAAACACGCTAGGGCGCTGACTAGCGTTGAAAGCGAACCCTGTTACGTCACAGGGCCGCTGAGAAAAAGCACTGTGTCCTGTAAGGCTCTCAGATACACAGTTAATTGCTAAGCGTACATAAAGCGTGATCATGTGCTGATGTCCTCGCGGGAGTCACCCGCAATCTATGGCGTCTGAACGCCAGACCCTGAATACGGCAATCAAAACTCCTCACCGGTTATGCCGGTAATCTAGGGCATCTAGGACACCGACCCTGACCAGCTACCATACCAAACTCCTCACCGATTAAGTCGGTATTCTAGTGGCTTATTTCAGCCGGGTCCCTATCCACACATACACATGACCACACTGGCGCATAGCATACAATGATTGATATTAGCGCATGGCGGCCCAGCCATGCTACCCTTTTATAGCAACAGCTACAGGACCTTCCAGGAACAAGGACCAATGAGAAGCTGTTACAAACACACGTAGCTACATGACCTTCCTGGCGGACCAATAGGAGCCGCTGCAGCACCTGAACATGTGACCCCTGATCTCCAATGAGAGATCTCACTCTGGGCATGCTCAGATGGGAAAACGCAGGACTTTGTCTCAAAGACGACTGCTCCAGCACTGGCTATAACAGCAGATCCAGGAAAGGCAACAGCAAGTCACTGCACACTGCACAGTAGAGGAGTGGGCAAGACGCCTGGACTGACGTCTCTGCTGAGCAGGCTCCACTGCGGCTGGAGATGAATGGGAGACCGCAGCGGGATGGGTTCGAGACTCCCCTTGTGCAGCAGCGGGAAATCGAACCCTAACAAACATGTGCACCATTACCTGCTACAGAGCTGACCACTGGAAAAGCTGATTTGGCCCAAGAAAATGTTTTTGACTCAAGGAAATGTGAATCAACGATGCCAGCAAACTCATCCTATGATGAACTTATTTGCTAATTATCCCTATTTCTTTAACACAGAATCATCATCATGATCTTCATCGTCATCCATGATTTGACTCGCAGGTGCCTGGTGTATCAAATGTCTTCAACTGAAACTATATAGAACAGCTAGGATAGCTTTTCCAATGCTCAGAAATAAAATTAGATACTGATGTGCTTCAAATAGTTTTTCCATCTAGTTAGAATGTCATTTGGAGGTATAATTGAAAGATCACTTCAAAAATGATGTGGGAATCACTTTCTATTAAAACTTTGATCAATACTTGGCATAAAAAGTAATGGGAAGATCAGAGAGCTATTGATAATCAAAAAAATATCAAATTTTGAAATACAATTAGCAAATACAGTGAATAATATCATTTAACTCTTTCCCAACTACAATAAGAATGTTGTTGTTGCAACTTCCTATCTTCATATACCAATTAGTTGAAATTATAATAACCATTTTTATTTTGATTAGATTGTGACACTATTATATGAAAAGGAAGGATAAAAAGTCAATTTACTTTAAATCAAAAATATAAAACCTCGTTTCTGGTATATATCATACATTTTAGGGATACCCAGGACATATTAGGAAGATGGACATGTTTCTTTATACATTTCTGTAGCAATTGCAACAAAATATGAGTCTTAAAATGCTATAAAAAAAATTGAAGTCCAAACATATTCCACATATTTGTATAAATCATTCCACAAAAAATGAGTAATTTGTTTTTTCAGCTGAAACAGTAGCAAGAATCATCTTCCTGTTGTTAATGCTGTATACAAATATTGTATATTAGATGGTAGCCCGATTCTAACGCATCGGGTATTCTAGAATATGTATGTAGCTGCTGGTGGGGTGTACGTGGAGGCGGCTGCTGGGGTATATGTGGAGGCTGCTGCTGGGGTATATGTGGAGGCTGCTGCTGCTGGGGTATATAGAGGCTACTGTTGATGGGGTTTACGTGGAGGCCGCCGGTCATAGAATCATAGAATGGTAGAGTTGGAAGGGACCTCTAGGGTCATCTGGCCCATCCCCCTGGTCAAAGCAGGATTCACTAAATCATCCCAGACAGATGTCGCTGCTGAACTCCATGCGGCAGGAGATGACCAGCGGTGGCGTGCGAGGTTCAAATCCTGCACCAATTCGTGGCCTGACTGAACCTGTCACTGATTGGTCTCGTCGGCTGGGAGCGACCAATCAGCGACGCGGGATTTCTGTTACAGACAGACAGAATTAGACAATTATATAGTAGATTTTATATATTCTACATTATACTGTATTTTGGATGTCAGCATTTGGGAATATTTGTTTACAGCATAATGATGTAAACAAATATTCCTGAATGCTGACATCCTGTAAACAGCACAAATGAATATGGGATACATTTATGCAATAACATGCTAAATCATGTCATGCATGGTTCATTTGGTCACTGTAGGAGTTACTTTAGCACTGCTATGTGTAGCAAAAAATATAATCTGCTATGAATGTCGACCACGGGCCGGCCTCCATAGCAGATGAGCAATGATAAGCATGGGGGGTCTTCTGCAGACTCCCATAGTCATGCTAACCCATCAGCATCACATGATCATGTTTCGGGGGACCGATGGTCGAGATTTGTGACATGCTTCCGGTAAGCGCGAGTTAAATGCCACTGTCAGAGGTTGATGGCGGCATTTAACTAGTTAAGAGCCATGAGTGAATAACAATTCCACCCATGGCTTCTGGGGGCACATGACAGCTGGTCAAAAGATGCAGTCTCAGCACCAGAGCATGCATCAAATGGGTAAAGAAGACCTATGATGTACCTACATGTCTTGAAGGGGTTAAGTGTTGTGAACGTGCTGGAGACAATTTCTGAGCTGAGGCTCCCTCTGGTGGTTGCTGATGGTACTGAAGCTGTATCGAATGACAGGGCATCCTCACCTGCCAGTGATGACTGGCAATCAGGAGTCATTGACTGGGCTGATATAAGGGAGCTGCCTTCCCATGATCCTCGCCGGTGATCAATTGTTCCTTTCTGGTTCATTTGGAAGTCTGCTGGTGTCTTGCCTTCAACTACTACTTTCAGATAAGTTATTTTCTGCTTGTTTCTTTTGTGTTTGCTATTTCCATTTTTATCTGCACCTTTGTGGAGGTTAGCCGGGTCCCCTCCTGGGGCCTGTGCTACTCTCTGTTTTTCAGTAGCCACTGTTATCTGCTGGGTTGCAGATAGTATTCTGTCCTGTCATTTCCTATTTAGGCAGTGTTTGGCCCCAGCGTTTGCTCACTCTATTTTCTGCCTGCGTGTGTGTTTCTTCTTGTCTAACCGCCATTATATGCTTGGGGGCTACCTATTCCTTTGGGGCTCTACTCCGGGGCAGTTAGCTTTCATGTTTCTATCTTTAGGTGTAGCTAGCTCTCCGGCTGTGCGAAGGCGTCTAAGACCACCGTAGGTACACTCCACAGCTGCTTCTAGTTGTGCGGTTAGTTTAGGGATCGGCAACTCATTAGTTTCCAACCTCTCAGGTGTTCGGCTGCCTTGCTGTTTTGCTCCTGTCCTCCTCAGTTACCAAATCGTAACAGTTAAGGTTAAGAGATTCAGTCAGACTGCCATGTGCCCGAGAATGGCATCTCAATCCTTGGACTGGCCGTCTGATCTCCTGACATGAGCATGACAGGATGCATTTCTATGCATCTTTCATTGTCAGGTAATGCAATACTTGGGGGAGTTACACAGCAGTCTTACTGCACCCAATCACTGTCGCAGGCTTGGAGGGGTGGGCGGGGTTATGGCGGGGAAGGAATGAATATTAATTTCACATTTACGCATTCCTGATTTGCCGGCATGTATGTTAATATGTAGTGAATTTTCACCCCTTCCTCTGCCCATAAGTCCACCCACTTTTCTTAGTCAATGTTAGGGTTGAGCATTCCGATATTGCAAATATCGGGTATCGGCCGATATTGGCTGTATCGGAATTCCGATTCCGAGTACCGATATTTTCGTCATATCGGATACCGGAATCGGAATGTCACTGTCAGTGTCCGTCGGTCGGGTCTGTCAGGAGTCAGCGGCACTTACCCGGCAGAAGATCTCCGGTGGTCTCGTCCTGTACTGCTTGATGGCCGCCATCATCTTCTCCCTGGCGGTCACATGCAGTTTCTCGTGATAACTGCAGTGACTGCTGGGTAATCGCGGCCGTAAAGCAGTCCGATGACGTCACCGCCGGGGAAGCAGGTAATCAGCTGTGCTGCGTCGGGATGTCAGGCTCTGCCTGGCATTCCGATGTAGCAGAGCTGGATCGTCGTGGGACACTCGTTACTATGGACTGCGTCGGACAGGTGGTATACTGTTAGTTTGTTTTTTTTATTTTTTTACAGGAGATCGATGGCGTCGCAGGAATGAGAGAGTAATAAAAGAAATGAAAACTGTGTTGTCTCTTTTATTTCATTAAAATACTTTTTTCTTGCTGTGTCTTTTTTTAAACATTTAAAAACTTTGGGATTAATAATGGATCGGTGTCTTATTGACGCCTCTCCATTATTAACCGGGCTTATTGTCACCGTGCAATCAACGGTGACATTAACCCCTTATTACCCGCTTGCCACCGCTACAGGGCAAGTGGGAAGAGCCGAGTAAAGTGCCACAATTGGCACATCTTTTGATGCGCCAAATGTGGGGCTGCTGTAGCCTGGTATTATCAGGCTGTTGAGGGCCAAAATCCATGGGCCTTGACAGTCTTCTAATACCAGGCCGCAGCAGTCTGCATTTTACTTGGCTGGTTAACAAAAATAGGGGGACCCCTACGCCGTTTTTTTTTTTTAGAGGGGATCCCCTATTTTTGTTAACCAGCCAAGCTAAGCAGACTGCTGTGGCCTGGTATTATCAGGCTGGCAAGGTCCATGGACATTGGATCCTTAGCAGCCTGAAAAACCAGGCCTCAGCGGTCTGCTTCATCTGGCTGGTTAACAAAAATAGGGGGGACCCCACGCCAATTATTTTCGAGGGGATCCCCTATTTTTGTTAATCACCAAAAATAACAGACTGCTTTTTCCCGGTTTTTACAGGCTGGCAAGCAGGTCGGGCGACCACCACCCGAGAAACCCCGGGGGGCCCCCCAGCCCTGCGGGGGTTTTGGGGCCCCATTTAAAGGATAGGGCGCGGGGCAAGGGGGGGGTGGGCCCCGGGGGCCCCCCCTCTGAGGGGGGCCCCCCCGGAGCTACCTACATAACTTTTCGGCTGCAAACCGCCCATACAGTTACAATTTTGCGGGAGAGCAGGA